>JAAGNO010006735.1:0-18085 GCA_033439905.1 Ceryle rudis | reverse complement strand
CTGAGAGAGTGGTTAGGCACTGGAACAGGCTGCCCAGGGAGGTGGTGGAGTCATCATCCCTGGAGGGGTTTAAAAAATGAGTAGCGTAGCACTTGAGGCTATGGTCCAATGGATAGAGAGATGTTAGGATGAAGGTGGGACTTGATGATCCTAGAGGTCTTTTTCAACCCTTATGATTCTATGTTTCTATCTGCTGAAAGATTAACTGGGATAAACATTGTTGTTAAGGGATCAGTAGGAGAAAAAGTAATAAAATGGATGGTAGAAATGTAAATGTTTTTTAATTAAAACAGTTTGGAGAGAGTTCTGTGCACCATGCAGAATTAGCTGCACAGGTTCCATCAGACCAAATATCTACCTTAACAGCTTGTGCATATATTCAATCTCAGAAAAACAATTTCATACAATCTTATAACAGAAGCCTTTTTGTATTTCTTTCTTTCTGAACAATAAGCCAGATAATAAGAGTATTGAAAACCTTTTCATGGTTGAATAACACAAAACTCTAAGTACCCCCTCTAATGATCCATTGCCCCTCTGTGAGAGGCATTGTTGCTCACCAGTCTCGTGCTGATCCCCGTTTTGAATACTGCTGTCTGTCCCAAGCTCACTAAAAGGTCATTATTGGACTCAGTTGCATCAAAGGATGCAATCAATAATCTTTCTTCTTCAGTGATGTGTTATAATCTCCCTGCAAAATACTAGTAGTTTGTAAGCCTTGTTGAGGTAATAGTGTTTACCCAAGCCCCGAAGCACTGAAGTATTGGGCTTTAGGTGTTGGTGATGAAGTCTCTATGCAAGCACATTAATTTTCATTTAAGTTACTGATTTTTTTTTCCTTTCCACGCATCTTCCCCTATCATTTAGGGCCTTGGAAAGAAGGAAAATAAAATCTACTTCTTCCAGTCTTCCTCCTCCTTCTAGCTTAATTTCTTCTTTCAGATGTCTCCTGTGAAGGATCACATCAACTTAGTGTGGCAGAAAACAGCAGCTGCAGGCAAATTCAAATAGCAGAAAGGCTATGATAATGTCAATACATTAAAAGGGTGATACTGTTACTGAGAATTTCTCGTACTTATTACATATATCCTTGTATACTGATAATTTAGATGCTCAGAATACCTAGTTGCCATGAAAGTGGTATGAAAGTAACTCTTGGCTGCTATGATGGTGGTCAGTGCCTCAGAAAAAACAAAATGCAACAGAGCTATGAAAAAAGGGGCTGACTCCCAGTGATCTTTTGGGAGACAGAGTAAACTCATACCCTTACGTAGCTCTCAGTAATATCTGATGTATTTTACATGAATTAGACTTGAATTGTTTCAAGGGTATCTTAATATTCACTTGAAAAAAAGGAAATAAAAAAAAAAAGAAAAAGGCATCTAATATTTCCCCCAAATTAAAATTAGGATAATGCAAATGTTCAAAAGCTCAGAGTCCTTAATATTTAATCTCCCAGTTCTAAAACATCCAACATTTTCTACCTGCTTGAGGATGAAAATTGCATTTATTTTTCCCTTTTCTACTTCACATTCAGATAAGCAACAGTTATCTAGAAACAGAACAGAGCAGTTGTGTTTGGGTTTTTTTATATAAAGCAATAGATTAGGAAGGTTACACAGAGCATGGAAAAACATGTATTGGGGTTACATCACCAGAAACAAAACCAACACAGCATGTACTAGAGGAAATTAGTTACAGGGACTGTTGCTGCTATTTCTACAGTGTTGTGTCATCATAGGTGAGATTAAAAAATGTGGGAATTGGGAGAAGAAATAGCTTTGAGGTAATCTCTCCTGTAAAATGACATCTAAACTAAAAAAAGGAATTAAATTACCTCCTTTTTCATTTCCAGGGACATAAAGGCAACCAGAAGACCCCCACACTGAGGGTAAGGAGGCAAGGTGGGATTCTCATCTAACATCAACATCTGCATCTACACTCATTTGACAGATAATGCAGAGAAATCAGTGGTTACAGACTGGGATGTACCAGTGTCATTTTGGACGCCCACATCAGGCAGAGATGCTTTTACTGCTTTTACTTTCTGTCTCTGGCTCTAATGGGAATGAATAGTTCATGGGTGTACATACCTGGAATACCTAACCCAGCTGAGATCCCAGCTGCTTCCAGGGTCTGGAGGACTCACTGTCCAGCACCTGGAAGACATTTCCACACACTATGTGTTTTAGGAAAGGGAAAACAAATCTATTTGAAAAACTAGGGGTTATTCCGTCAGGACATCATCCCCTTCACAGAAAATAAGGAGTATTCAACCCAAATTACTTCTGATAAGATCCTTTCCTCCAAGCATCCCAGAAGAGTTATTGATATACACAGGGATAAGTACTCAACATCAGTATTTCTTTTATCCACATTTTTTTTTCTTTTTTTTTTTTTTTCTTCCTTTTTTTTTTTTTTTAAACAAGCTCTGGTGAGCTGCACTGTGTAAAGAAGGGCAAGGATATGACCACTCCACATTTTCGAGAATATTTGCTCTTTAAATAGAGTCTGAAATTTTCCAGCAGGATATATCAATTCAGAACTAGGGGTAAAAAAAAAAAAAAAACACCAACAAAACTAACCAACCAAACAGCACCACTCCACTGCAGATGTTCCTTCCAGGATTTTCCACCTTTTTTTTTTTAAAAAAAGTTACTACATTAATCACTCTGTGTAGTTGCAACAATATACACAATATTCATCACTGAAGTTTTCATTAGTTAAAATTCATTCTCATCAGTAAAAACACAGATGGCTCCTAAAAGCAGCTTCTTCTATGCCAAAGCATCCTATCTATCTTCACATGCTCTGCAGGCACTTAACAGAATACTTTTAAAATCTGGGCTCCTTTGTGGTCAGTGTGGAACATTTTAAAGTATATGCCAATGTTTGATCAACTGTAAGACTACTGCAAGTTTCATTCAAGGGGTGTTGTCAATAGGTTTTTCTGAGCAGTGTATCTAAAAGCTCTTAGTAATCCCTATAAATCAATTCACCAACACTTACTCTGTCAGTGTACAATGAAGAGTCATTTTCTCACTTAAGGCTTCCAAACAGGAAATATTATTACATTTCATGGAATGCCCTGAAATATTGCAGTTATGGTGCACCAAGCTTGTTACCTTGCAAAATTCCTAAATTACAAAATATGTTCACATAAACAAGCGCCTGTCCCTTTTGCCATGTTCATACACACTTGTGTTCTTCTTTCCCATCTAAAATATTAATGGCCCAATGAACTTCTAGTTGTAAAACATTAGACTAACATCCATCAAGAGCTATCAAAAGAACTACCAATCAGCCAAAATTATCCCTACTAGCATCTGAATTAACATCAAACTGAAAAATACATACTAGTCTGAAACTGCTGGTCTTGCAAAGCACAAATAGGTAAAACATCTTAATTTGACCTCATGCAGATTGTCACTGCATATTGTGGCACATCAACAACAATTAGGATGCCATCCACACCTTAGGAGTCAAAGGCTAATAGAATTCAAAGACCAAAGGGACTGGACTTGAGAAATGGATTTCCTTTTCCATCACAAATCACATACTTTTCATCTTTATAAGAAAAAAAATTATAATGAAAAAAAGCAGTGCTCATTCTAATACTTAATTAGGGGCAGAAATATTTCAGCAAAATTTCCTCATCACAAAGACAGGGACAGAGGAGAATTTAATTACAAGACTTATTGAAAAATTGTTAGCTTTACTACTCTCCCTCCTTCTGTCACATTTCTCCATTAAGCATCACAAAAAAGCTTGTGGATCAGCTACTCCAATGCAAATGGCAGTTATTAATATAATATAAGCTACTAAATGTACTACAAGCAGCAAACCTTTTTATAAAAGTTTCCCTTTGTCTCTGTGACAAATTATTTCTACCCACAATTGCACAGATATGCTGAGCCCTAAACTGCTGTTTTACGTGGCATGTATGGCATTGCAACTTATCTTAGGGTCTGGTTTAAGAGGATGCAACATAGTTGATTTCAAAGGAATTTTTTTTTTTTTTAATGTTGTCTTTCGTCTTATATCCTTGCATCAAAACTAAATAGTAAACTAGTTCTAGAAAATAAGCTCTTTCAAAACCAAAATCTCTGTTCAGTAAGCAGTTATTCAACCCACTGACACTGTCTAGGAAATCCTACAGAAGCACCCAAACCTTTCAAAGTTTGACCAAAATCCCACTGGAACACCTAAGTGGCAGCTCCCAAATTCTCAGCCTCATGAAGATGTCCACAAGTGTGTTTCTCTAAAACTACAGGCACACTGCCAGTTAAGTGTGCGCAGGGCCACAACAGTCTTTTTTCCAGTTACTCATTGAGAACACCAGCACATGAGTGAAACACTCAATTTAATACTTAAAGAGATTTAGTCATTCCTCCAGTTCGTGTGCTATCCTGGAAACGGCCATCAAAACTTTAGAAATACCTTTGTTATGCAAAGGAACCTGAGGTCAGATATTTTCACACTACTCGATGGGTGTTACGAATCACTACTATAGTATAATACATTCTTTGTTAGCTATTTGCAATGCATGATGTACGGCTGATTACCTAAGTCACTGGGCATTATTTCTTCTCCCTGGAGCTTTCAAAGTGACCAACTAGCATTTATAGCAGAAATATTTTGGGAATCACTCCATTGCCTGGATATTTGATAGCAATTTGTTGTTGTTGTTGCACAAACACAGGTCATTTCTACAAACTCTAGAAATTTAATGAATGAAAAAGATAAGAAAATACTTTCAAGTCTAGACGGTATGTTATTTTCATTTGATTTTAAGTAATAATTTTAATCTATTAATAATAACAGCATGAACAACTTAATGTAAAAAACATAGAAATTTTTGTGGTAGCTGTGGGATGATGTGAACCAAAATAGAAGAAAGTGCACTGCAAAAAATTATATTAAACAAATTCTTCTTGGAACAATATTATTTTATCTCTATAATAATAAAACCAAACAAACAAAAACCCAAACAAAACAAAAAACCAAACCCAAACCCCCCAAACCCAAAAAAAACCAAATCCACAACAACGACAACAACAAAAACAACAACAAAAAAAAACAAAACACCACCAATGACAACAAAAACAAACAAATAAAACCCAAAAAACACAACAACAAAAAAAACCACAACCGGACACACATGTCAATTCTTCCTCGTTTTTTTTGCCCCCTGTGAGTCCAAAAAATTATCTTAGTTTGAATATTAATTCCATCCAAAGGGATGCGGTGTTTTAACCAAAGATGATAAAAAAATATTTTAAGCCACATTTGGTTTCCTGAAGTCAGTGAAGAAACTCATTAAAGATTAAATTCTGCTAGCAATTCATCATGCTGCCTTCAAGGTAATTTTGAATTGGGGTATTAGACTTTGAGAATATGTCTTTCTACCCAATTCATACAGTGTCCTTTTTCATCTCCCATTAGAAATTACCCAACACCTATTCTGCTTCTAGTGGGAGGGAGCCCACCATCTCAGGTACCAGGACATGGCTGTTTAGAGTCGTCTTCCCAACCAGCGTGTGTGACATTCAACACGTTCCCCTGATTACAAGAGGAGCTGGATGCCTTCACACTTTATGAGACACCTCTCAGTCATATTGGGAATGAAATAGCTTTAAAAGCCAGGACTTTCGGGGTATCAGTGCTTCAGCTCTTTTGCCACTAAATGGGACCAACTGCACACTGTTGAAAACAACATCTAAACAGATAAAAAAGAAAGCAGAAGAAAGATAATAACAGAAATGCAAACAAAAATGCTGGGGAAAAAAAAAGCAGAATGTGCAATTTGCCTCAGTTCAGAAGGAATGAGTAGCAGAGATGGGAATTGAAAGTAGAAAGCAGATCTTCTGGCCTTAATTTTAAAAATATCTGTTTCTGGCACTACCTTTTTCAAATGAGAATTGGTAAAAAAGCTGTGTGATTTCTTCCTCCTCCTAAGGAAAATCTCACTGTAAACAAGGTGATAAAGTGAGGCAGGAGCTAATCAGAACTGAGACAACATCTGTCAGGGCTATCAGTCTTGATGCTCCAAAAGCTCTTCAAAGAACTCAAGGGAAGACATTGATTGGCTCCCCAGTCTGTGAGTCTGTCTGAAAGGCTAGCTTTGCCCAGAAGTTGGGATGATTGTATGAAATAAATCCTTAAGGGAGCTGGGAAGGGGTGTTTGAGTGTGGGTGACAGGGAATGATTTAACTCCAGTAATAACTGATGCAGCTGGGCTTCAAAAGACATGCTAATCTTCACAGAAAAGATAAAAGAAAAACTTCAATGAGAAAAGTTTACATTAAAAAAAAAAAAAAGAAACACAGATGGAAAGGATGCCCACAATCAGATTTAAACAATCTGATTTTCTATGAGATTAGAGCCATCCTACATCTTCCAACAGCAAGGAGCCTAGCCTCATGGCAACAAAAGCCCTTAACTCCTGCTACGTTCTAACAGAATTGCAAAATCAGTAATGTTACCATCCCATTACAACAAAACAGCATCTACCAGGTTTTATACAACTAATCAAGAATCTGGAATAAACCTTTGCATTGAAACCAACGTATAATGCAGAGACCTTCCCATATGTAACCACCTATTATAGCTCCTGTAAAGAGCTGGTACAGCCACACTGCTTCAGTGTTCACAGATGTTTTTACAATATTTCTTTAGCATTAATGTTACAGATGTTTTTACAATATTTCTTTAGCATTAATGTTACAGATGTTTTTACAATATTTCTTTAGCATTAATGTTACAGATGTTTTTACAATATTTCTTTAGCATTAATGTTAATTGAAATAGAATCTTTAACCTAGACCTACATTTTTCCTTTCAGGTCCATGCTAAAGCCCCAAAGGAGTGGCACCTCATGCTCCCTCTGGTCTCCAGTGGGCTGCGTGCTCACCAGCATTTGCCCTTTCACAGCCCTGATGACACAGGCCAAAGGAGGCACACAGCCCACATGGGAGCGAGTGTGTGTGAAAGTCAGACTGCACCTCCTCTTATCACACCCCAACAAAATTGCTGTTCCAAGCTGAACTGCTAGTTTTCTTTTTTCTTACAGAGAGTTTGTGAAATTGTTTTTCCCAGTAGCTTTAAAAGCTCTGTGTTCCCAAATGCTTCTGGTCCTTTCACCAGAGCCTATTCTTCCCAGAAGGACCTCACAGTCAAAACCTATTTTCATGACATGCTGTTCTTTGTTATTTTAATTTCTTGTGATATGTTGGGGTTTTTTCCCTAAATATTTCAAATAATTCACAAATGTGACTATAGTCATTTCGCTTTCCCATATTGTATTTTATTATATTTGTCAGACTTTTACACTCCCTTTTCAGTAAGCTAAGGAGCTTTACAGGCTACCGGTCATCCACAGATTTAGATTCAAAAGATCTGAATTCTCTTACTGTGCTTCAAATTAACCACAGTAGGACAGAAACACTTCATGATGGAAAGGCAGACAACAAAGGCTGCAGAGATTTCACTGGCGACAAGATATTACAATAGATAAATAGACTCAGGTGCTTAGAGAAGCTGGGTGCTCCAAGAAACAGTCAGTTTCTTTCACTTTAAACATTTCAGACCTACTACAAAATACAACCAGCTGACAATAGTACTAAACTGCTTTCCTGGTTACAGGTGTTATCACAAGTAAGAAAAAAGAGGAAACACATAATTAGCATGAGATGCCCTGTAAGACAACCTTCTCTAGATACTGTTCAAGAAGACAGCAATGCAAACCATCACAGGAGGGGAGCATGCCACTTTGCAGAAGCACAGCCAGCATCATTAGATCTGAAAGTGAGGACAGTCCAAGTCATGGCTGGTCCAGTCTAATTAGATTCGCAACAAGCAGCTCATCAATATGTTCAGGAAGAATGGGGAATCTGAGCAAGGCACATTTTCAAGAATGAAAACTAAAAGCCTTTAAAGAGGTACAGTACGGTGTTTGCCATTTACTTTTCCACTGCTTAATGGTAATAAATGGGGGTAGACAAATGGTGGTGGATGGGGATAGACCATGGCCACCTTGGAGGAATAAAAAAAGCAAAGAGTAATCAACAACAAACAAACAAAAAATTAGAGAGGAAAGCATTACATTTAAAACCAAAGCAAAGAAGAGAATAAATATTGCACTAAACCCATTGAGAGATAATACGATGTCATTCCCGGTACCCAAGATAAAAGAGGTCATATGAAAAGAGTCAGTAGTAACTCGGAGAAAGTGGAGGCAAGTCGGCAATTGCAGAGGCAGTGACAGCAAAATATGTAAATTAATTTCTTACTTTCCTGATTACATGGGGAGGCGAGGAACTGTTGTCAAGGAAACTGAATTTCGTTTTTTAGGAAGAGATAGTAGGAACTGGGACAAACCAGGCTAGTAACAGAAAAAAACTAAGAAAAACACTGGATCCCTACAAACTTCACCACAGATTCTGGCAGTGGCCCAAGTGGAAATGCTTTTACAGCCAGGGAACAATCTAAATGCGTGACAAAAATTCCTACTACACGATGCTGGAGGACCTAGAGACTGTTAAAAGGGTAAAATTTGATCTAGCTGTGAAGAGAACATCCATTAGAGCAACAAAATGGAGTCTAATATACAACTTAGTCTGGAAAAAATACATATTCTAAATGGGTTTATGAAAGACATGTCAAAACTAAATCAGATAATGCTTAAGCAGCAAATATTAATTAAGGATACGGAAGAGCCTGTGTGGGACTTGAGTTGGTACCCTGGCCTAGAACTCAATAATCAGGTTCTGATCCCAGATTGATCTCTGACTCTTGAGGAATTACACACATCAAACCTCTGCTCTTTGTCTCATTTCCTTTATCTGCCAGCAAAATCTCTGGGGCCAATACTGTTCCTCACAGTCCACAGGCAGCACTTCTCCATTACAAATCCAGAACTTAACTCACTCAGTTGTGTTGCATAAAGGCAATGAAATCCAAAGAAAATAGGGCATAAGATACAGCAGCAGATGACTTAGTGACTAGAGAAAAATCCTAGAAACACTGTTTACTAAAGAACAAGAGGGAGAGAGTAACAAAGGCTGTAGATGCTATCACAGCACATACTGGCTCAACAGCGAGCTGTAGTAAATGACTGGGTTAGTGTAGAAGACAGGAGAAATCAAATTCCAAAGAGCACAAGAGAACTAGCAACACCAGCAGATGGAGGCTGCGTCATGTACAGCCTGGTGTACATCAATATTCATACATCCCTGTTGGGGGGGAATGTCAGACACGTTTTAGGCTCTTTGCTTTCAGAAGAAATTATGTGAATCCTTCTTGATGTAGGTAAGCACTTCATGCAAACTTTCCACAATGTTGTACTAGTGCATGCAGAGCTTTATACTGGGTTTCTCTTTTCCGGACAGGAAAAAGTATCCCTTAACCACATCTCCTGCATCGACGGGTGTTGCCCAAACTTTTTTTTTTTAATTATGCACTTTCAATTATCTTCATTCTACTAATCTTAGAAAAGAAACTTAGTATGGTATAATCAAAGCAGAACAAAGGCACTTTAAAACATATGAGTATTAGTAAAATAATTTTCAGTTAAGTAGGGGGAAAAAAAAGGCAGGTAGATGACATGTATTTGTTCTGTAAAGTGCAGCACTGCATAGTGATCCAAGCTCATTTTAAAGAAGTTATCTTTAGTCTTGCAAGAACCACATCCTTACTAAAAGGCTTTCCCTCACACACCAATTCATTGAATGGAACGCACAGGACAGTAAGCTTCCAGACTGCTTTTTGAATGTGCCAAGAATAGCGAAAGTCTTTAGCATAAGTCATAACACTGCTTTGCTATTTAAAGGTTTTTTTGGGGGGGGAAAAAAAAAAGCTTTAATGAGAAATTGATGAGATTCCATGATATCACACATAGTTTGAAGCACATAGGTTATTCCATTTTTTCAGCATGCCTTTGCCATTCTGATAAAACATTATATTAACTTGGTTAATAACACATCCGTGAATACAATGACTTAGATACGTTGCATACAGAGAGTTTGGTGGCTACATTCCCTCAGTATATTATTTACTTTTGACTTACTGTGTTATAGGCTTGCAAAAGAAAATCAGGTTTCCTACCTGCATTTCTTCTCCAAAGCATGAAGTGTTGTGTACTCACATGGGGATCCAAGGTGGTGTGACTAGGAACACAGGCATATAGAGATGCTGGAAGCTTCTCCAGCATCATCAAGGTTGTTGCTGTCAGGCAATAGTATAAATAATTTTGCAGCAGACCAACATCTAGCTCAACAACAGTTTTTCCTCCACTACCCTTACAGGAAGGTTAGTTCAGAATCTTATTTTCCTGACAGCTGGATACCTTCTAATTTTTCAGCCAGAGTACACATATTGCTAACAAACACCTATGACTTTTTCCTTTACTCCTTTATTAGTTAAAACAGCTCTTTTCCATCCTGCTGCCTGCCACTCTTCCATCCCCAGACAAATAAATGCTCCCAGCTTTGTGCCAGCAACAAACTCCATTAATGCAGTCTCACTTTTTCTGCCTGTATGACTAAATATAATATTAAATGAAAATAACTACAGAAGCAACAAATGAGGTCCATCTAGCACTTTTTCTTTCAAAACACCCTGTTACCTCCCCACTCCTCTTTTGTCCAGGACAACACCACAAGAAGATACCCAGATTGCCTTACCCCTTGCATCTGTGCACCAATCTTTAAGAGTCATTTGCACTCTGGGGCTTCCTCCCCAACAGAGAAATTACACATTGCTCAGTGTTATACAAGTATTTTGAACACTGACTCCATTGCACAGTCTTGCTGAAAAACTGTAATAGCTCTGGAAAGGAATGTACCTTTGGCATTGCAAGATATCTTTCTCAAGTCCAAACCATTCCTAAAAGATAAATAGTTGTGTGTGCCTGCATACATTCTTTCCACAGGCCAAGAAATCAGAGACTCTTCCAAGTGTCATTGATTATATACACATCCATCAGTCAGAGATTTATTCATCATACCATACCTATAGTTTCAGGAATGTTATAAACAAGCTACATAGCAACCAGGAAAATCACAGGATCAGGCAATTTGTGCTGATCAGTCACACAATCAGTTGATTAGCTCCAATTAATTTGGAGTTTGATTTCTTAATTTTTCAGCCACCTGTTCCCAGGGAGATTTCAACACTCCTTATGTTCCTCAACAAGAAATAGCTAAGGTAGAATCAGTGAATTTTGCATAAATATCTTACTTCCGGGAAATAAAATCTGTACTACTTGTTACTTATAAAGGAGGAAGAGAAAAATAAGAAAATCCATGTGCAAGAGTCCTTGGGCAGAGTCCTTTTGGAGGAACTGTAATACAGTGAACGCTGCAGCAGCACACGATGTTCCTGTGCACATAGACTAGAAAATGTTTAACAATATACTTTTTTAATCAGTAATTTTTCATCCCCGGTACCTGACCAGTTACAAAAAGCAAAGTATTGTATTTATGAAGTTGCCCAAATGCTTTGGGCTCGAAAACATACACTAGTTTAGTTTTGGTGTAACTTCCCCTAGCATTTCCTGTTTTTCCAGTGAAAACAACACATGATTTCTGCAGGCAAAGTTTCAGAGCTACAGCACTGAAGTAAAAATGTGTAAGGAAGACAGAGAAGCATTAGAAGGTTGACATTCTTTGTCCTATTCTTCAAACACTCGTGTTTAAATATATATATACACACGTAAAACACTTGTGTGTAAGTGTAATCAATTCAAACTCTGAGTAGTCCAATAAACTACCAACAATTAAATGGTCTGAAGTCCCCACAATTACAGTTCCAAATTTTCCCTAATATGCTATGGTCCTACACTAAAAGAAGATTTCTGGTTTTACTCATATCTATACAAGTTTCTTAAAATCATTACACTGAAAGAGATGAAGATGTTCCAGTCATATATACACATTGCCAGGTGCCAATAGCTGACAACACTGTTCATTCTTGTAGTGGAAGAAAACCCAAAAACAAATAATATATATTCCTTTTAAAGATCCATCAAGTTTTAAGCACTAATTCATAGAGAAAGCAGCAATGATTCATAGGTCATTAGAGAGAAATCCTCTCACTTAGAATCATAAAGGTTGAAAAAGACCTCTAAGATCACCAAGTCCAACCATCAACCCAACATTATCATGACCACTGAACTATGTCCTAAAGTGCTATATCAATACATTTTTTTAACAACTCCAGGGATGGTGACTCCATCACTTCCCTGGGCAGCCTCGTCAAATTTGCCTCAGCATTAAATGTTAACCATCACTTCATGCTGGGTAAGGCTGAATGTCTTGAGTAAACAGACATAAGGCTTTTGCAAGACTTAATCCTCTTACCTCATTCTTGAAAGGAGAAAAATCCTTTTTGCTGAAGCTTTCCCATAGGGCTGAGAGATGGACTGACAACCAGCCTTGGGAACCATCTCCACCAGCAGTTGCAGTCTCTCAAGGTAGCAACCAGCCTAAAGCAGAGCCTGCACAGAGAAACGCTGACAGCGTTACTTACAGGTGGCACTACTTACTCTAGTTAATATATGAACCTAACAGTTAATTGAAACAGTTCACAGTAAAGTGAATACACCTGGAAGCAGGCCCTGCCAACACAGCCCCAGTGCCGAAAGTTTCTAGGATGAATTAAGCATCCAGATGATTTTTGTCAGGATTGTGCCTCGCTTGTTAATGCAAGCTGCTTGATGTCTCTGTAACAGCAAGCCTATGCTAACACCTAGATTTCCACATCCCCTGCCTCCCAGTTTGTCATCCAGCATGAAAGCACCAAGACCCTTCAACTTTCTACCTTCTTCCAGAGAAGTTAAAAGTGGCTGCAAACCCCACAAGAAGAAATACAAACAGAGGAGTAGGGAAAAATAGACATATAGCTGTCAACAGTGCCCCTGCCTTGTGAGGAGACAGCACTCAAAGCTTGTGCTGCTTGCAATCAACAAATGCTGGTTTTAAGTTATGGGGAGAAAAAAGATGGATGTTTATTTAATTCTCAGAGTGACAGAAGAGGGGCTAAATGAAGACCTGTTAAAGGCATGAGTATTGAGGGGACCTAGAAGTATGAAGAACATACTGATATAGAACATAAATGTTTATGTACCTATATAAAAAACATTCTTTTGTATGATTTTGCTTTGGGTAGTGGTGAATTCAGAGTTTGGCAGAAGCCACCATTTCTCACAGGTGTGAAATGCCACTAACTGACTGGCTGCATCTTGCTCCATGTCTCTCGCTTTGTTCCCCAAACCAGCCCTCAATCATCATCTTTTTTACCTGAAGCAATTATGAGTAGTCTGATGCTCACAGCATACCTCCATGGAGCATCCTATTTTCAGCTGTGTGTACATACAGATAATAATAATAATTTAAGAAACATTTACAGAATCATAGAATTGGAATCATTCAGGTTGGAGAACACCACTGGGATCATCAATTCCAACCATCAACCCTACTCTACAAAGTTCACCCCCCTAAACCATGTCCCCCAACACTACATCTTTAAAGAGATTTCTTTAAAGAGATTTCACTAAAACTTTTTTTTTTTTATTAAAATGAATCAACATACAAGTTTACCACACCACATAACTGCATAAGTCATAAATACAGGCAAATGCCAGAACACCACCTACACGTGAAGACCACCAGCTGCATGCTGTTAACAGACTCTTGATGATTTACATACATCTGAAAACAGAGGACTTGTTCCTGCTGGCTCAGGGACAAAAATAAAAAAAATAAAAATAAAAATTTCATCATCAGTGAGAGCCCTGCCTGTGCTCACTGCTCAGGCAAGTGCACACCAGAGCACTGTTGTGGCACTGACCCTGTGTTGTTCCCATCTTAGTCACTCTTTCAGGTTTGCTCCTGATCGGAGATGCGACATTGTCATTACCATGGAACGTGTACTATTGTGCCAAGTGTAATAAAGGTTAGGCACTAACCATCCTCTGCAACAAATGTTCTAATTAATGCATAAATGCTATGATAATTTTAAATATTATTCTAGTGTGATATTCTTGATTTTTAAAATACATTAATGCATTATCCAAAAGACATTCTCTCCAAGTACCAACTGCTCCTGACAAATAATGAATGAATACAGAAAAAGCCCACAATTATGACACTTTTAGGATCGAAGTATGCTGGACCTTGAAATAGCTGTGATATTTGCACAGGAAAGAAAAAAAAAAAAAAAAAGCATCTATGGCTATAAAAGGGTCTGTGATTTGATCCAGAAAGAAATTATGCACTCAGAAAAACACACACTAAGAGCTCCCAACTCCAAGGGCTTCTGTATGAAGAAATAATGACCCCCCAACTCTTTATTCAAATACCCCATCAAGCTGTACAGCAGCGTATGTACAGGAGCTGCTTTCATGGCACAGGTGCAGGCAGTGAGTGTGTGGTGGCTTGCACAAACAGAAGGCTCTGCCACAATGTCAGAGGAACATTTCACACTTAAAACCCCTATTCATGATGCTAGCTGGATGGAAACATCATCGATATCCCCTCTAGCACCGTGTATACCCTCGAGACACAAACTGAAGCCTGGGGAGGGCAGAGTCCCTCTTGGGACCCTCCTCACCTTCAGCTCTCCAAAGTCCCGGAGCAAAGCTGTGAAAGAAGCAGGTGGTTCCTAAGGTTAAAATAGCATAAAATTGAATATTATGGTTCATGAAGTGCTTTTAGGTGCCTGAGGGCTTCATCCAGCTGATGCTGGATTATCTCTAAAACAGAAGTACCACCACCTTAGGCAACCTCCTGCCTATTTGCACTTCCATTAGAAAGGAAGTTAGGAAAGGGATATAGAAATATAAATATTTTCTGACTTCCTGACAGTTAAATGCATGAGGATGTCTCAAATTTTTGGAAAAGAATTCCTGCAATACTGTGGGAGGACTTGAAGGAAGATGACTGCTACCCTTGATTTCGTTTCAGGAAAAAAACCATATGCTAAATTGTAAGAATTAATTTTCCCAGCTAATATTTTGACATTTCTACAATATGGTCAAATTAAAATGATAATAACTGTGTTTGGCTTGTTTATCCTGAATGATGTCTGAATGTATACTGGCAGGGGGAGTGTGTGCATGTTAAGTAGAGCTAATTTGCATGAGATGAAAGCATTGGTTGTGTAGAAGCCATGAGATACAGCTTAGAATCTTCTTACCAACCTGATTTTTAATTAATCCAGATTAATTAATAGAGTAACACAACTAAGACACTGATTGAAAATATAATAACTCTTCTGCATCCAGAGTTACATGAACTCACTTTGGTGTTGATGCACACAAACACATCTGATGAGGAAACATGGACCCCTGAGCATCTAGAGCTCAATAAAGGGATATAAACCTTAAAGTGACATTCTGCTCCACAGAGGTGGCTGTTTCACCCACTTGTGCAGAATATCCACATCATTTCACCAAAGGAAGTATATTTTCTTCTAGTTTATAGCCCTGCACATACAGACTTGGGGATGAAAATCAAACAGTATGCCTTCCTTGTGGTAAGTTAGAGGCTTTTTTTAATGCATGCATACAATCACTGGTCTAAATCTCCAGCTTAGACCTAGGATGAATGGTGCAATGGCTCCAGGCCAGGGTTCAGGCTGGTGCTAACACAGGTCTTTGATACAGGACTGTTTCAAATTATTGCTCTGGCTATTTTCCCCTTCTTGATTTACTGATTCAGCAGGTGTCATCTCTGCTAAGAATACACTCTGCCATCTTTACTTATTCAAGTAACATGATTTCAGTGGTTTAATTAAAAATAGGATTACAGATTAATAGAGAAAAATCTTAATAGGACAAAACAACTGCCAAAAATACCTCCATAAACAGTGATCCTCTTCCTTATGAAGCCAACACAAATGCTGACACGTATGCTCAAAATAATAATAATTTTTTGCTTTGGTTTGGTTTGGTTTTTAATCAGGCACATTAAAAAAGGTATTTTAAAAGAAACATACAGGAGTGAGGCCCATCCCAATGTCTTCCAAAATAACAATCCAACCCCTGACCATTACATCCTGTTTGTCATCTAGTCTTACCCAAGAGCCAAAGTTCTGTGTATCAGCATTACTGGATAAAGTTTATAACTTCAGTTTGCTTTTAAAGATTGTACCACTTATAAAACTAATTCTACCCTATATAGACTTATAATTAAGTCGAGATTAAAACTCATAAACATATCATGTAACTCACTTTCTTCAATTGGTTTGGTCCCACAGGGCCCAAAGGAATAAGCAGCAATAGCAAGTATGAGTTTCCATCACTGACACTGGAAGACACACCTCCAACAACACAACATCCATTGTTGAAGGGAATATCATATTTTACCATGCAGCCTGTAGACCTTTTCAGTACTATGCAGATGCCAGACTAAACCAAAAGAAGCATCAGAAATTAAATTCTGCAAGTATCGAATTATGTCTCCTGACTGCCAGCCAGATGATGCTTATTTTCAGACTAATAGGCAGTATGGCTATGCTCAGGCATCCAACCACACACAAAAACTAAAGGAAAAAAGTTTGCCCAGCAGGTGACTGAAGGAAATGCATGAGTTTTCTTTGTTTTTTTTTTTTTTTTGCAAGCAACTTAAAGATATTATACTCTTTGCTCATTAATTCAGAAGATGTACACATTTTCAGCCATCATCCCACACCCTTTCATACCATACAAGCAGCTGCAGCATGTTGTACCCACTCTTTAAGTGAAACACACTGAGAAACAAAAGATAGTTCAGATCATTGCATCACATTGCAAATGAGATTCTAAACTGGCAGCTGGCAATTAACAATTCATAGAACACATTTTAAGGCACAATCTGCTTGACCTAAATGATTCATGAGTACCTGCAAGCATGCTAATTATAATGTTTTATCTCATTTTAAGTATGTCCTATTTTTTCTAATTAAGGCCCAACCCTTTTTTTTTTTTTTTTTTTAAATTACCAAAATACTACATGAGGGCATGAACATTGGTAGATCTCAAGGCTTATTTTGTCTAAAACTTCTGGAAACAGTATTTCTTGTGAATGGGAAATATTTCCTTCTTTAGCAGATCGTTAAACAACATCCTGACATAGATCTAACTATACCCAGGACAGTAAATTATATTTTTTTGTATCCCATAAAGTTAAAAGCAAGTATTAAATCCAGGTCATTCCTTTAAAAAGTATTAAGTTCACTATCACCTCCGATCTGGGGTCTCAGACATGTTCTCCCTGACTGTACACAGTCTGAATTAATTTTCATTTAAAAATTGCTTTAATTATTTTCCATATTTCCTCAAGCTAACACTTTCATACTTTAATGATAGTCTTATGTCTAGTGCATAAAAGAACTAACAGGAGACATGCTCCTTCATTGTCTCTGGGTAGCATGACTTTTAAGTGACTTCAACCCATTTTAAAAGCTGCGCTACCCACAGACAGCTGGGGTGAAGTAAGCTTTTAGACTTGATCAGAGCCTTTTAAAAGTCATTATCTCAAATCACTGAAGAGAGCTTCTTCACCCGGCAGAAGAAGACTGTGCTCCTGTCACAGAGCAAATTGGATGTGGGAACCTAGACAGAGCTCCCACAGAAGGGTGCAACTGTGCAGGTGGCAGGCTGCAGGGAATGCCACAGCCTCAAGCTGGTGACAGTGGGCAGCTGTGGGTGCAGCTGTGTGCAGTGTGAGCAGGGAGATGATCTGCTCAGCCGAGCGGATGGTGGAGTTGGGGATCTTGTGCAGCAGGAACAGAACACCAAGCAGAATCACAGCCCTGGATTTCAGCAGGGCCAACTTTGGCCTTTTCAAGCAATTACAAGGGGAAATCCCATGGGTCAGGGTACTAGAAGTTAAAGGGGCTCATGACAGTTTGTTAACAGTCAAGGGCCACTTCTTCCAAGCTCAAGATCAGAACATCCCAACAGGCAGGAAATCAAGAAAGGGAGCCAGGAGACCTGCATGGGTAAACAGAGAACTGCTGGGCAAACACAAGTGGAAGAAGTGAGTCTGCAGATCATGGAAGGAGGGGCTGGCCACTTGGGAGGAATAGAAGACCGTTGTCAGAG
>JAAGNO010006734.1:10217-22691 GCA_033439905.1 Ceryle rudis | reverse complement strand
TAGCCTGGTCTAGTTGAGGGTGTCCCTGCTCACTGCAGGGGGGCTGGACTAGATGACCTTCGGAGGTCCCTTCCAGCTCTAGCCATTCTATGATCCTATGATTCATTTGAAGGTAGAGGACACACAGCAGAATGGGTGGCAACCATTGCAGGCCTCTACACTCAGTCAGCAGTTTGGGACTTCCCTTTCATTGTGTCCTGGAGCTTTCCATGGACTGTTGCTGGATTAAACCACACAGATTTAGTTTCAATGACAAATACAGTAAAAGATACTTGCAGCAAGAGCCTGATTCTGCTCCATTACTGTTGGGATCCAGAGGACCCAGAGGAAGGAATAATCCTTGCTTCCCCCAAAATCTTGCCTTTAGAAAGGAAGCACTGTACATGTTGGAGATTGAAATCTAGGCAAATTAAAAGCCAGGACCATAGAGGTATTTAAGAATTTAAATCCTTCTTTGATTTTCTTTTGTAAACAATAGGGTTTAGGAATGTAGGAACATTTTTAAGAAACCCGAAGGGCAAAAACCAGCTGTGGATGTGACCCAGCATCTCACCTTCTAGGCAAGCATCTTTGTTCAAGGCAGTTCCTCAAAGTCCTTACCTTCATTATGACATTGATACTCTTTGCTCCACTTTTGGACTCTCAATAACCCTGTCCAGGACACGTCTGGTTATGGTCAAGCACCTCCAGGCTTGCAGGGAGCCTTCATAAGGTTTGGTCCTATAGCAGCACCTGGTCTATTTGAAATTCGCCCTCACTCTGAAATCATGCAGTCTCAGATCCTATGTCTGTCACAAAGTTGCAGCCAAGCCCCAAAAAATTCAATCTTAAAAAAAAATTGAAGCCACTGCCACATGTAGGATCAGGCAGCCAGAGAGGGTGAAAATCTGTAAGACATAGATTTTGTGCAGTTCACCCATATTGCTCCTTCCCCTTTGATTTTGTAAACTGGCACCACTGGAGGCCAAGAATGACAGTGGACTCTGAACAGTGCTCTTTTTTCAGGAAATTTCCAGCTGGCCAGTGTGTACATTCGGCCACCTCCTAAACCCTACCTCGAAGCCAAGGAGAAGAGCAAGAGGAGCTTCTGACACTTGTCCTAGCCCTACTTTTCCATTAATTCATCTGTACTGTGAAATAATCTACTTTCCCAGCTTGTTCTGTCACTCTCTGATTAACTGCACACCATAAATATTAATCACAGAATCACAGAATCACAGAATGGTTTGGGTTGGAAGGGACCTTAAAGATCATCTCATTCCAACTCCCCTGCCATGGGCAGGGACACCTCCCACTAGACCAGGTTGCTCAAAGCCCCATCCAGCCTGGCCTTGGACACTTCCTAGGGAGTGGGCATCTACAACTTCTCTGGGCCTCTCCAGCATTTTCTGTTCGACTGAACCAACCAGTTCTCTGTGAGATGGAATCTGGTTGTGTTCAGGGGTCACTTGAAGGATATCCCTCTGTAGGCACTATGATTTATGATAAATTTAACTTCCCTTTCCCTACATGGTTCTCCAACGCTATCACAGCAAGCCTCAGAAGTACCAGCCCAGTGGGGTGTATTTTCAAGCATTTTGCACTGAAGATTAACTCTTTTCTTAGTGCCAGAACAATGCCTTGTTAATCCCAAAAGTGACCATGGCCAAGTACCAATGCAAGGTGAACATGGCCAGTGGTCTTGGGAAGGGGCCAGCCATAAGCTGGATGGACCGGACTTGGCCTGGAGGCTGGAGATCTCCTCTTACAGCAGATGACACAAGCAGGGTGGATGCAGTTAGAATTTCACTGGCACAGGACAGGTTTTTTGGAGGCTTCACCGGGGAAGGTGTGCTGCCAACAAACATGATGTTTTAACATGAAAAATTTCTCCTCCCTCCCTGCTTTTTGACCACCTTGTGTTATAAATGTGAGGTGTAAATGTTAAAACCTTCTTGGCATGGTATTTCAAGAAAAGAGGCAGTTTTAGTACTTTTTAAAAAGTTTTTCTGCAAAGGAACCTGTCTCCTAACACAGGGCAAATCACACTTTTCTTTCCTCAGCACCAACAACTTCTGTTTTCTTGCTCATATCTACAATTTCATATTGTAAAACAAGACAAGGTTTTACCCTGACAAGTTGACTTTTTAGGCTTCCTCTCAATGTCCTTTAATTTACCTCCTTACAAACAAAAGGATGTTGCCCAGTCCTGTCAAGAAGAACTGTTAGCTGAAAAGCATTGGATTTAAAGTAGTGTTTAGGTAAACAAATCACGCTCACAGTCTTGTATTAATTGATTACACTACTGTCTATGAAATATCCTATTTATCCAAGATCCACAAAAGGCAGCTCATTATATTAGCATAAACAAAGTGTGCAAAGCAGAAGCCGTGGCAAAGGGGAACTTTGGAAGAGATGCCAAGAAGACAGGGCCAGGGCAAATATTTTCTGTTTGAAAAGCAAGAAGTTAGAAATGTCAGGGATGAAAGCTCATGTGACAATGCCTCCTTAAACTGCCAAGTGTAATGTCACTGTTGCATAATTAGGATGTGTCAACGGATGTGCTTGAAAGGTTTATTTGGGTGGGTTGCACCTCCCTCCATCAGTACAACACAGGCTTCACAGCCAATGCTCTTGATTCCTGTTTGGCTTTGCAAGAAGCATATCTACAAACCCTGCCAGTGTTTGTAATGATGCCTTTTAACAAGGTTTCTCCAAGCATAATTCTGTGATAAGCAGCAAACAAGCTTCACATATTTTTAACTGGGGGAGAAGGTTTTTTCTCATAGCATGACCAGAAACAATTTGCCTAGGAAAACCTTCTGGAGAGCAAGGCAGAGCAGGCAGCGAGGGAGATGCTGGCTGTGTACAGGTCGTTCTGCGTTGCCTATCCACAGTCATTGACCAGCTACAGGGCCTGGGTAATTAGGCAGATGAGGTGGCTGGGATGCAGCTCCCTATTAGCACAAATAAATAGAGGTTTCAGCAATGTAGGCATCTCCATGTGAGTCAGGAGATGGATCGAAATGCCTAAATGGAGATGTCCAGTCTAAACGGAGATGTCCAGTGCCATTTGTCTTAGGCTGTCCCACCTGGTCTCCAACTACTGCCCTGAAAAAGTTTGATCTCTGACACATCTTCTGCCTCATCTGCTAGCAAGTCTTCTAGTTCAGGTCACCAAAACCTAGCCTAGGTGTCCAAGATCAAAACCAATGGAGATCTGGAGATCTGAGCAAATGCAGGTACCAAACATAAGGGTGAGCTGAACTGCTTTCTAGACTTCTGGATACATTGAAGAGATATCTACCAAATACAATGGAGCTCAGGCATCTAGGTCATATGAAGACATCTAAAGTTAATTTTTTTGATTAATCTCACTCCTTACTTCCTTCAGTAACACATTTAAAAGCTTCTGGGGTACCCAAGAAGCAGGAATTGGGATCTTTCATGAGGGAATGTCAGTAATTTGGGGAAATTGTCATAATTTATTATGAGCACTGTGAAAAATCAAGAAACTGAAGTAGCTGAAGCATTTGATCAAGAGTTTGATAACTCTTGTGTTGTTCTATTCTTAAAACATGACTTGTGCCCAGCCCAGCAGTAGGATGGGAGTAGTAAACCATATCCACAGTGATAGGTCCTGATCTATCAACGTGATATCACAGAGCAGACAACTCATGTTCCTCCTCTGCAGAGTGACAACACGAGCCAATGTAAGGAAGGAATTTGATTTTTCTCATTACAAACTTTAAAATCGACTTGATTTTAAGCTCAAATTTTCAAAAATTCAAGCCACTAGGAATAGCTTTCCAGACATGGATGGCTGGCAAAACAGGCTCCGGAGGCATTTCTGCAGCTATTTCAGAGCACTCTGCTAGAGCAAAAAGCCAGAAAACACAGTGTGCAAAGTCACTCAAAGGTGTTTGTACAGAAAATAAAGAATTTTCAAATGAGCCAGAGGAAATTCAGACCCAGTGGGAGTGAGGCAACATTTCCTTTAGACTGCTTAGAAAATCCTTCCTGTGCACACTCAGAAAGGTTGCTCTTGTGAGGGCGAACCAGAACAATTTCCAAAAAGGATCAACACTGGCACTTGCATGTTGAAGGTGACTTTCCCACGTGACTGGTCACAGCCCAACAATCCATCACTAGGCCATTCTGCCTCCCCAGTTTTCATCTCAGTGGGTAGTTTTAGTGCTAATTTACTTAAATGCCTTTTGATAGCTGGTAGCTGGAGGCTGGGTGAGTTAAGAAACCTTTACAGTTGTACAGTCATTTACAGGGATGCTTTAAGACATGGCATAGACTATGTGTGAAGCTTTGTAACAACCATCCATATCAGAGCTGGTGGAGAACATGAAAGTAATACAGCAGCGCTCCTTCCTACAACACTTTGCTACACGTGACTAGAGATAGGAGATCCCAGGACTGTGTAAAAATGGTAGCGGAAAATTATTCTCCTAAGAGACTCTTAAAGAATGTAATGATAAATAAGACTTTTGAAGTTAAAGTGAAACAAAGGACTGCTTTAATTAAAAAGGAATCTGATCCGATAAAATGTTTAAGGTTGCATTCATGTGTCTGAACTAGGGTATACTGAGATAACCGCATCTGAAGTATCAATCCCCTTAGTAATTGATGGAGAAAATCACTGTAGGGACCTGGATAGGAAACTCGTATCACTCTAGGGTAAAGAGCAAATGTTGTCTCTATGCTTGAGACTTTCTCCACATTTGAGTATTTGCTGTGGTCATGCCCTGAGTCAGTACAAGGAAAACTGGCTCCAGGACCAAAGCAGTCCATGAGGCCCCTTGCTCTGGATATTCAGGTGAAAAGAGTTCCAAAGCCAAGAAAATCCTGGTCTCACAGTTTCCAGCAGGGAGTGGCAATTCCCCATAGGGTCACTATCTCTTTGAAGTTAAAGACACGTGGTGTAATGAAACTAAATGAAAAGATATGTAATGAAAACTTGGAGTAAAAACATTCTCTCCTAGGAGTGTTATTGCATAAGTGGCACATACACTGGTTACAAAGAGCTAATGTCCACTTTAAGTGGTATCAAGAGCTGGAGCAATTGAAATATAATAAGAGGAAAATGAGTAATGAATCAATTTTATTGTGTGCTGTTGAGCAGTCCTTTCTGGAAGAGTATGCCTTGATAGTGCCCAATAAGAGGGATGGTTGGGAACTGACAGCAGCAGCGACAAGCACTCCCAGACCTTCTGAAGAAATAAATGATTTTTTGAATTATTCTTGCTTTAGCCAATAGGATCCTGCTGTGAAAACAAGATGTTTTCTTGGGGAGTTCAGTATAGACGCAGCAAGTGAACAGCACGCTCTTTATTTATGGAGAGAAAATACTGGCTTAATGGAGAGAAAAACTCACTTTGCACCTTTCTTGAAGGTGGCCGTGCTGGCTTCCCCAGGAAAGGTGGCACTTTTGCCACTCAGGTCTCTCTGTGGGACACATCACTTTTTCATGCACTACATCCCTGAGTCACCACTCTCCATTTCACCTCTTAGATTTTAGTAGAGGTTCCAAATTCACGCTTTTATCCATATTGGACCCTGATGGAGACACACCTGTCAGAAAAAAATGTAGCTCTTGTAATACACTCCCTGTTGAAACCAGAGTAAAATGAGCCCACATGGGTATTCCTTCCTGCTACAGTAAGACTGATTCTGATAACCAGGCTACCTCGGGTGTCTTGACTCTAGGCTGAATGGTGGAAATATATCTGGCAACGATTGTCTTCTGAAATGACATTCTGTGATGCTAAGACTCCCCACTTATTTAGGACCATTTCACACAGAAGCCTGCATCTTAAATTCACTGCTGCAGCCTTCAACTAGTATATAATTGCCTGACCTAGGCTACCCAGATGGCCATTATTGTTAAATAGGCACCTCTAGAGAGTCATCCCAAGCACTTTGAGATGTTTATCCCACACAGGAGGTATTACATGCTGGAGGTATATATGTCTTTGCATAGAAGAGCAATCTAGACAACAAGATTAAGCTAGAAGCCAAGCTTCTCCTGGCTAATTCTCAGTAACAGTGCCTCAGTGTCTTTGCAGTGTCTATATGATGAGGTTTTGTCTCGGGGTGGACCCAAGCCCACCTCCTCGATGCTGCAATCCTTTGTCTTGTATCTGCAAGTCTGAGATTGCCAAAAGGGGTGGGTCAGGAGAAGAAAATCCAACGATATTTCAATTCCATTGTGATTAACAAGTCCATTTTCTTACTTTTTCCTATGTTGCTCTTTTTTTTTCCCTCATTCCTGTTTAATTCTTCATCAAAGCACAACTTCTGTCTGATTTCAGGAATCTGAGTCAGTTCTGAATCTCACTGACTAATATAATTTCTCCCCTGTGTTAACTTGCAAACATCTGTGATGGCAAACAGATATGTCTTCTGGCTTTTGGAAATCCCTGAGTATTCAGGGGTTTGTGTTCCAGTTGTAACATCCAGAAGTGACGAGGCGGGGGGACAAGAACATATGTTTATAGAATCATAGAATGCCAGGTTGGAAGTGACCTCAAGGATCATCTGTTACAACCTTTCTTGGCAAAAGCACAGTCCAGACAAGATGGCCTAGCACCCTGTCCAGATGAATCTTCGAAGTGTCCAATGTTCTACACCAGCACTAAGCCAATATGTCACCTGCTTTTTCAACAGCCTTTTATGAGAGCAAGGGTAAAAGCAGAAGAAACAGTACAAGTAGTAGAAAGTAGAAACACCATTTAGGGTGAGACTGAAATCAACAAGGACTTAAAGAATAAATCCTTATTGAATGGTACATAATAACAGACCTACTCCTCCCTTGCAAGGAGGAAAAATCTCAGGTTTTGGACCCCACCATGAGCTAGGCCAAAAGCTAAAATCTCAGCAGAGGTCATGTGGGAACAGAGGGCAAAAGTCATTAGGTACAGATCTCCTTGCAAAAAAAAAATGCATTGAGTAAAACTAAGGTCAGTTAAAGCCTCATGGTCAACAACATGTACCACAGACACATGGTGGTAAAATTTCACCCCTTCACTGCTGCTACACCATCAGCAAAACTTTTTAAGAGTAGACCTGTTCTCAGACACATACAGTGACTGAAGATTTGTAAATCACTCTGGCAAATATAATTTTTCTCTCACTTTTTGTTATAAAAAGAACTTTTTGCTATATTATAAAGAGGATATTTGGATTTTTCCTTCTGAACCAACTATGGGAAAAATCACCTTGTGAATGCTACTCACATAGGTTATGAAAAGCCTGTGGGCATCTTTCCATAGGTATGTATGTGTGTGGTCACCTAATGAACCTGAATGAACCACTCTGGCAATAAACCCTGATTTACCTACAGGTACTTTTCAGCTTTTAAGAGCTGTATATCAAATCAGTCCCTTAAATTCCCCAGGGAGCGAACACTGGATCAGAAAATCAATGTCTATTTGTCACCAATTGGCATAGCCCAGAAAGAGCTTGCTGGGGAGTTACGAGGGTGGGAACAGAACTGCTTACCTACTGCATGGTTGTCATCAAGCAAAAGTCTCTGGTGGCTTGGATTGGACATTAAGAAGACAATACTACATCATCCTTCTCCATATAACAATAAATAAATAAATTAAAGTAATTCCCATTATTAACACCTTGTCACACTGTAAAATAAGAATATCGGTTCCATCAGAGGGAGGCTTGGGTTTGCCCTTCTTTCAGTGACACTCTTTGTCTCAAGGTTTTACCCATCCCTTCCAGTCTTGGATAATCCAGCTATTCCTGGAACCTATTTACAGCTCCAAACACTGTATGACCAAGGCAAAGAGGAGGCCACCACATTTACTCTGAAAGCACTGCTATTTCCTCCACTGTGTGAGATTGTGGCTGTCTAATATCAGACACCTCATTGTAGCAGAGAATCAAAAGCTACTGAAGGAAGAGGAAGCAGATGAGATAGAATCATAGAATCATCTAAGTTGGAAAAGACCTTCAAGACCATTGAATCCAACCATTAACCTTACTCCACGTGTCCACTGCTAAACCATGCCCATAAGCACCATATCTACGAGACTTTTAAAGACAGACAGTGTCTGGATGGCCAGGCCCAAAGAGTGGTGGTAAACAGAGTTAAACCCAGTTGGTGGCCAGTCGCAAGTGGTGTTTCCCAGGGCTCAATATAGGGGACAGTTGTGTTTAATATCTTTATCGATGAACTGGATGAGGGAATCCAGGGCACCTTCAGCAAGTTTGTAGACAACACCAAGTTAGGCAGGCGTATTGATGTGCTTCAAGGTAGGCAGGCTTTACAGAGCGATCTGGACACCCAATGCCAGTGGTATGAGGTTCAGTAAGGCCAACTGTCAGGTCCTGCACTTGGGTCACAACAACCCCTGCAATGCTACAGGCTGGGTGAAGAGTGGCTGGAAAGTGCCCAGTGGAAAAGGACCTGGGGTTGCTGGTCAACAGCTGGCTGAACATGAGCCAGCAGTGTGCCCAGGTGGCCAAGAAGCCACCAGCATCCTGGGCTGTATCAGCACTAGTGTGGCCAGCAGGACTAGGGCAGGGATTGTCCCCATGTACTCAACACTGGGGAGGTAGCACCCCGAATACTTTGTTCAGTTTTGGTCCTCTCATTACTAGAACTGGTGAAAAGTCTAGTGAACAAGTCTTGTGAGGAGTGGCTGAGGGTACTGGGGTTGTTTAGCCTCGAGAAAAGGAGGCTCAGGGGACACCTTCTCACTCTCTACAACTACCTGAAGGGAGGTGATAGCAAGGTGGGTGACAGTCTCTTCTCCCAAGTAACAAGTGATAGGAGAAGAGGAAATGGCCTCAAGTCGCACCAGGAAAAGTTTAGATTTCATATTAGGAAAAATTTCTTCCCCAAAATGGTTGTCAAGCCCCGGAACAGGCTGCCCAGGGCAGTGGTGGTGTCCCCATCCCTGAAGGGATTTAAAAGACATGTAGATGTGATGCTCAGAGACATGGTTTGGTGGTAGACATGGCAGTGCTGAGTTAAGAGTTGGACTCAATGATCTTCAACCTTATGATCAACCTAAACAATACTGTGATTCTATGATATATGAGATGCAGCAACAATACAAGCTGAGGTTGCTTTAAGTGGTTTAAGTCCTGATTTTCACTGGGTAGAACTTGGCAAAATACATTGGGGGCAGGGGACTGGGGTGCAATCAGATGGGCAGCTGCTGGAAGGGGACAGACCAGGATTTCCAGCCAAAGAAAAAGCAGGGCACAGGCTGTGGTTCTTAGCTAAGTGTAGCTGTTTGGGAGGAAGGTGTCTAGAGCTGGTGGAGGGAGATCGCACTGTTGGAGAGAAATTCGTCTCACTATTTTCAGACAGAAGTATTAAGAGGAGATGAATCTTCTTTAGAGAACTCTCTTTCCCTCCATGGTCTCTGGAGGGAGCTCAGACAACTACCTTAGATTAATGTCCTAATTTTGGACAGCTAAAATTGACCAAGAAGAATCCCGCCCCACTGATACTGGGGTCTGAGTAAGAAAAGAGCATGTAATGGTCTTGGACATCAAAACAACCCAGCCCAAATATGCTACAGCCTTCTTAGGGCCAACAAGTGAATGTGCTATGCTTATAAATAACTGCCACCATCTCAGCTCCCTCTTTTCTTAATCACATTTTTCAGCTTTGCTTTTTTTCATCAGAATCAATTTTTTTATCATGGTATGTTTTTGGTGACAATACTCTTTTCACAGGGAAATTGGTCTTTCTTTAGCTATTTCTATACTTCAAGTTTAACTTTCTCTATGCAGATGTCATCTACACCACTGCAGGGATGCCCTTACACTGTTCTAACTGCCTCAGTGAGAACTAGGCTAGGATTCAATCAGTCAAAATGCAGCTACCCAAGGATTATGTCTCTAGTTTAAGGTCCTCTCTGATCAGATGGCAGCTCAGATCATGTCTGCTCCAGGGTAGGTGGACTGCCTGGTGACAACGCTCCTTTCTACCCTCGCAAGTCTAAGCTGGTTGTCCAGAGGTAAGGTTAGGTGAGAATCCTCTAATATTTGTGCACTGTTGATCCAAATATGGGTATCACAATACCTGCAGGACTTTCACTTCCCAGTCTTCCTCGTCTCCTCAGTGGTGTTAGCTTTTGGTCTTAAGCTACTGCTATATTGTTTTCCATCCAAGACTCATCATCTTCCCTCACTATATTCTGAAGCCTAGCAAATTCTGATTTTTTTTTTTTTTTTTAAAGTTTAAATCAGGGTATTTTCACAAGCTCCTTCTGGGACTGCTTGGCTTTTTTTGGAATGCCTGTTCTCCTTCATGGCTAGTCTCAAGTGAGGGATTCCACAAGTCCCCTTGAAACTGCACATTTAACTCAGAAAACACAATGCCTTCACACATTTCTCAAACCTTCTCCCTGGTTCAGTATTCACTGATGTTTTGTGTGACATCTTTCCAAATCTTCATTCCTTGTGGAAGTGCCAAACTCTGCAGCACAGTTTGAAATTCAATCCCACATCTGAGAGAGCCACTTCCATTTAAAATCTTGAGCAGCAACATCAAATGCAGAAGGCTGGCATGGATGTTACAATGCCTGCAACAGAGCTGCAGATCCGGCGTAGGTGGATAGAAATTTATAGAAGTTTGTACAGCTCCAGCACAAAGATGCTTTTGCTGAAGTAAAGAGCAAACTTTGGGTTTATTCCTGCTCTCCACGTTGTGTTTTTCACCATAATCTCAGTCTGGGTCCCAAGTTTGTCTGTGCTGCTGCCACTAACAAAAAGCAGGCAGTGTTGTGACTGGGCTGTGCTCCCTGGAGAAAATCCTTATTTTTTCTAAGTGATCATGCTGACTGCAACAACCAAGGCTTTACAAGCTCGACTGACTCATGCTACAATTTCCCACCAGTTCTACTGACTGGCAGTGATGGTTCTGGGACCTACCTCACCTCCAGCAGTAGTGATACAGTCTGCAGATGAGGCATCTTGTCTAAGCCATTCACCCAGCCTCTCCCTAAGATCAGGAGAGTGATGAATGGCTATCCAAAGAAGCCTCCCGTTGACTGGAGGAAGCCCAAGTGAATGTCTTAGATGAGACAAGGATTAGTTTGGATTAGATTCAACTTTTAGATGACTGAAGACAGGTCAATGTGAGTGTCCTGCCCACTGCTGTGGGTCAGTGCTCAGAAGTAAACCCAGCCCTAGCAGCTTTCATCAAGACACTGATTTTTTTTAAAAAACTTACACAGCCTGAACCATGGACTAAGGTTCAAGATAGTTGCAGATGTCCCTTCTGACCTTGCTTTGATGATGGGGCAAGAGGCTTGGTCCTGTTTTCTCTGGGAAGTCATTGCAGGAAAGTACTCGTGGATGCCGTAAAAAAAAAATTATCATGCATAATAAAAAAAAAATCAAATACTTAAAATACAGTGAAGTCTGCATTTAACTCTGGAAAGTGTTTCAGGCCACTATGCAAAGCAGGAGCAGGGTTGTATGGTGGGATGGATTTGTAAGGTCATCTGTAGCAGCTGCTGTCCTGCTCCTTCAAATATTTTTCTCTTCTCCTGCTAAAGATGGAAATAGAGTAAAAACCCCGACTCATCTGCAATACAGCTTCTCTGGACAGTTGCCAGGCATTTTGGAAAGCTTTGCATCCACACGCTGCAGAGCTTGGGAACAGAGAAAGAAATAACAGCCTGGTCTGCGATTTGTGCTCACCCAGCTGAGCACTGGGGCTTCCCTGTAAATATCTTCAAGGATCCTCTTGTCCATTCCAGATGCTAAATTCAGACATGGAGAGAGGAGACACAATTTCAGAAAGCCTAGAAAGCCAGCTTTGGCTGCATGTCTACATGTCAGAGACCTTAAGCTGTTCAAAAGCAATAAAAGAACGCCCTGCAGTCACAGCCTCCCCTCCAAAACTGAATCACAGAATCATAGAATCGTAAAATACCAGGTTATTCTGGTCCAACCCTTCTTGGCAAAAACACAGTGCAGACAATGTGGCCCAGCTCCCCTCCAGCTGAATCTTCAAAGTGTCCAATGCTGGGGACTCCACCGCTTCCCTGGGGAGATGATGCCAATGGCTGATTGTTCTCACTGTAAAAAATTTTCCTCTTGTGTCCAATTAGAATCTCCCCAGGAGTAGCTTGTACCCATCACCCCTCCTCTTTTCCATGTGACTCCTTGTAAAAAGGGAGTCTCCATCTTCTCTGTAGCCACCATTTAAATACTGGAACAGGGTGATAGGTCTCCCCTCAGCCTTCTTTCCTCCAGGCTAAACAAATCCAGTTCTCTCAGCCTTTCCTCACCTGGCAGCTTCCCAATCCCTGGATCATCTTGGTGGCCCTTCTCTGGACCCTCTCCAGCCTGTCCACATCTTTTTTGTACAGCAGTGACCCAAACTGAACACACTGTTCCAGGGGTGGCCTGACAAGCACTGAATAGAGGGGGATAATGTCTCTTTATCTCTGCTGGTGATGCCCTTGTTGATGCACCCAGCACCCTGTTGCCTTTCTTTGC
>JAAGNO010006734.1:0-10117 GCA_033439905.1 Ceryle rudis | reverse complement strand
CCAGGTGCAAGACCTTACATTTGTCCTTGGTGAACTTCATCAGGATCTTGTCGGCTCACTCTTCCAGTTTAGTCAGAACTTCCTGCAGGGTAGCTCTCCCTTCCAAAGTGTCCACTTCCCCACTTAGTTTGCTGTCATAAGCAATATTCTTCAGGGTACACTTGATCCTATCATTCAGATTAAGATATTCACTTACAAAGCTATTAAACAGCATTTGGCCCAATACCAGTCCCTGGGGGACCCCACTCATGACAGGTTACCAGTTTGAAAAAGAACTACTGAGCGGCATCCTCTGGCTGTGGCCTGTCGGCCAGGTCCCCACCCACTGCACGGACCACTTGAAGGAGAAAGTGAGCTCAGTATGCCTATGTATTTATGCTATAGTATTTCTGCACTAGGAGAGGTTGTGTGTCGGCTATTTGTGGCATGGATCCAGTGTTTGGGAACTAGAATGTGAAAACAAATCTCCAGTAAACAGACTCATTTAACTGAGATTGTTTTGTATCAGATCTCATCTAAGGGTGTGACTTAAAGATCTGATCTAACATGAACTGGAGCCAGGAAAAAGATTCCCCTTGAATTCCAAAAACACAGGACTAAACATAAGTTACCTCGCCACTGTGTCCATTGTTTTGGAAAAACACTGGATATCATAATGAATGAAAAATAATAACAGTGAAGTTATTATCTTAAATAAAATGCCCATTTTACAGCAACTTGCTTTACTATCCACCAGATTTCAAGTTAGCTATCACAGCAGAATCTAACAGATCCCCCCTTGATATTTTGTTTGTTTCTTGCGTAAATAGGGGAAGTCACTAAACAGGGGTTGAAGCCCAAATTGAGATTGTTGAATCACAGAGTCACAGACTGGCTTGGGTTGGAAGAGACCTTAAAGATCATCCAGTTCCAACCCCTCTGCCATGGGAAGGGACACCTCCCATGAGACCAGGTTGCTCAAAGCCCCATCCAACCTGGCCTTGAACACTTCCAGGAATGGGGCATCCACAACTTCCCTGGGGAACTTGTTCCAATGCCTTATGATCCTCACAGTGAAGAATTTATTCTGAATGTCTAATCTAAATATTTCCTCTTTCACTTTGGAACTGTTATCCCCTCATCCTATCCCTACACTCCCTGATGAAGTGTCCCTCCCCATCTTTCCTGTAGGCCCCCTTTAAGTACTGGAAGGACACAGTAAAGTGTTTCCAGATCCTTCTCTTCTCCAGGCTGAACAACCCCAACTCTCTCAACCTGTCCTCACAGCAGCAGGGTTCCATCTCTCTAATCATAATCGTGGCCTCCTTTGGACCTGCTTCAACAGGTCCATGTCTTTCTTGTGCTGAGGACTCCAGATCTGGACTCAGCACTGCAGGGTGGGTCTCACAGCAGCCAAGCAGAATCACCTCCCTTGATCTGCTGCCCACACTGCTTTTGATGTAGCCCAGGGTGCCACTGGCTTCTGGGCTGTGAGCACATGGTACCAGCTCATGTCCAGCTTTTCATCCACCAGGGCCCCCAAGTCCTTCTCAACAGGGCTGCTTTCCATCCACTCGCCACCCAGCACTCAGTTCTTCAGGAAGAACTGGCTCAGGCTAATGAGTTCTTCTGCCTTTTCAACACTTGCTTTCTACAGCACAAAACCAATGGTTGTATGTTGGATGATCTACTGGGCCAGGACTCACACTGTCTGGTTTCCCAGGTAGGATTCTAAGGATCTTAATAAAAGTAACACAAGTCTCATTGCTTTTATTCCTCCCTCCAATTTAATTTCCAGTATGATCTTTATGAAGACTCTTGTTATGGCTACCAAGGACTTGGCAGTCTCCACTCTTGACTTTTTTCCTGAAGACAGCGTGTATATGTTTCTCATCGGAGACCAACAAGGAGAGTAACAACAAACTTTTAAGACAGTGAATGTTCTTAAGCATTCCCTGGGAAGAAACACTGCAGGTTAGCACAGGGGCAGATTTTACTGAGGTTTCCAGGCTGAAGTCAGGCTTCTTCTTGAATCCAAAAAAGGCTTAATTGCTGCAATATTTGTTGCATTCTTTCTAATCCAAACAACATTAACGCCCCTTTTCCTTCACATCCAGGTGTTTTTCTGGAAGGAAACACCCAAATAATCCAAAAAAATGAAATTTGTCCAGAGGCTCAAGTTGTCTTCTGAAAGGATTTTTGTGCCTTTTTTTTTTATCATGCTCCCAACCCATAGCTCTGCAGCTGAGATTACACTGTAAATGCGAAACGGAGTCTTCGAACAGGTTATTACTTAAAGTTGGGTAGCGTTTGCTGTTTTGGAATCATCCCAGGAGCGATAACTGAGGTCTCATTCAGAATGACTGTCTGCAGCCTGAATTGAAATCATATCTCTACTGCAGCAGTAAAAAATGCATTAAAGGAGGTAGAAAAGATGTCTTAGCTATAACATTTATAAAACATCAAGGATGGGTTGTGAAGAAACCTGTGGTTTTCAAGTGCTAATGCAAGAAAGGCTTGGGAGCAGTGAATATTTGCCAGGTCTCAGCAAATTAGCATTTTATTTCAAGACTCCTGATGAACGACAGCACTCAGGGGAAAATAATCAAGGTCCTCCCTGGTTCGTGCTACATGAATTTTGTGAATATTTAACATTTTGCCCATGGGGTAGGTCTTCATTTCCTAACTGATCTTTTCTCATAAATAGGTACCCAGGCAGTCAGATGCTCACATCTAGTGAAAGATCTGAAAGGACTCATCTAAACCCATGACCGTGAAGAGAAAAAGGCTTCCTTTTCCCTGGGGAAATCTCAGCTCTGCCAGAGAGACAGAAGAGCTGTAAAGAACAGATCCATATTTGATTTTATTTTTTTTCTCTTTATCCTTTTTTTTTTTTCTGTTTTTTTGCCTGAGGAGTCTGATCCCCCTGAAGAGGAAGGGCAGACAGGAAAGTGCTGCCTCCTCAATGTGATCCCTGCCTGATGTATGTCCAGGTCAGGACTGCCCTCAGAGTAGGTGACAGGATAGTGGTATAACCACACATCTCATCGACCACCAGAAATTGTTTTACAAGCCAAAATATTGTCAGTAGTGCCACCAAACAGGATTAGGAGACAGATCACCAAAGTCTTAGGATCAGGACATTATCCATCTGTCCAAGAGATAATGATGCATCACAGGGAGAAGATGGAGATACAAGCTGGCTAAAAAAAATACATGGCAGCTCAGAAAATGCAGTTCATGGAGACCTTAGGAGATCAACTCTTCAGGAAATCTAGAGCTGCCTCTGGGTATGCCTAGGTGGGTGCTTGTACTCCAGTTAGACTTTTATTCAAGACATTTGGCTTTCTCCTGTCATCTGTAAGGTCATAGGATACCTCCAATTCAGTAATAAAATTAATTTAAGAAATCCCTGCCTCTTGCCCCAGCTCTGCAGTTCACCACTTCCATCAGCTGTGCCAGATTAAACTTCTTAGGAGTTTCCCTTTACACAAGAGCAGCAAAGTGATCTGAGTTAAAGTGCACCAAATGATGTCAAAAATCCCTTGCAGAGCTGCTGCCCCTTCTGGGCCAGCTGTGAGCTACTGCCTTGAGGAATAAAAGAAGGCCATGTAAACCATCTGCTCTGGTGGTTCAAACAGAATCATCACTGAGATGCTGGATCACGTCCAAAGAAAGGCAATGAAGCTGGTGAAGGGTCTAGAGCACAAGTCTTATGAGAAGTGGCTGAGGGAACTGGGTTTGTTGAGCCTGGAGAAAAAGAGGCTCAGGGGAGATCTTTTTTGCTCTCTACAACTACCTGAAAGGAGGCTGGAGCCAGGTGGGGCTTGATCTCTTCTCCTAAGTAACCCTTAATAGGAAAAGAGGAAACGGCCTCAAGGTGCACCATGTGAGATTTGATATTAGGAAAAATTCCTTCACTGAAAGGGTTGTCAGGCACTGGCCCAGGCTGCCCAGGGCAGTGGTGGAGTCACCATCCCTGTCGGTATTCAAAAGACATGTAGATGTAGCACATGGGGACATGGTTTGGTGGTGGACATGGCAGTGATGGGTTAATGGTTGGACTCAATGATCTTAATAACTTTTCCAACCTAATGATCTCAGTAGTTATTGTGATGGACTAACTGTGATCTACGGGTTACTTTGTAAGTGTCCTCAAAATGTGAAGAATGGAAAAAATTGCAGTCATTCCCCGGATAAGAAATAAAATCACAGAGTCACAGAAAGAATCACAGAATGGCGAGGGTTGGAAGGGACCTCTGGAGATCTTCTAGTTCAACCCCCCTGCCAAAGCAGGTTCACCTAGAGCAGGCTGCACAGGAACACATCCAGGTGGGTTTTCAAAGTCTCCAGAAAAGGAAATGACAAAAAATGATAAAAAAAACCCAACAACTTAAAAATCAGATTAATAATTTACATGAGTGTCACCCTGGAAAGAGCAGTTTCCTGTGTCCTCCTCCAACTTACCACAATAACCATTTGCAGACCTGCCACTGCCCTCTCCTCATCCTGACCATCACTCTAGGAACCTTTGGGGTACAAAACACCTGAGTGCTTATAGGCAGAAATTAATGTTCTGTTGTGAAAAATCAGCACTTTTGTTTTCGTGACAGTTTTCAGACACATGGGGCTGTCACTGAGCTGCCTGCAGATGGAGCAGATTTACTTCATCCAAGAGCTGACCAAAATGGGTTAGAGGAAGATGTCCTTCAAGAAGCTATTTCTCTCCACAGGCTATGAAAGGCACCCAGCCACACCAAGGGCTGTTGTATGTAAGCTAGTTCCTGTGTGGAAGCATCTCTCAGACAAGGACACACTGAGAGACTTGGGGTTGTTCAACCTGAAGAAGAGAAGGCTCTGGGGAGACCTTGCTGCAGCCTTCCAATACTTAAAGCGGGCCTACAGGAAAGGGACTCTTTATCAAGAAGTGTAGGGAGGTGACAAGGGGCAATGGCTTCAAACTGAAAGAGGGTAGCTTTAGATTAGATGTTAAGAAGAAATCCTTTAATGTGAAGGTGGTGAGACAATGGAACAGGTTGCCCAGAGGGGCTATGGATGCTGCCTCCCTGGAAGTGTTCAAGGCCAGGTTGGATGGGGCTCTGAGCGATGTGGTCCAGTGGAAGGTGTCCTTGCCCACGGCAGGGAGGTTGGAATGAGATGATTGTTAAGGTCCTTTCCAACCCAAACCATTCTATGGTTCTATAATATCCTTGATCATCACCTAAGGGTGTAATTTACTCAACTTTAGATGCCTACCTTGGAGCCTTTGCACCTCTGCTGATGCAGCAGCAAACATCTTTTTGAGCAGTTGGTGGGGGTTTGTCTGGAGGTGGTGCTCCTACAGATCTCCCAGGAGCCTATATATATTCCCTGCTCATTTACAAGAGAGTCACTGGAGCACCAAAAAAAAAGCCTTCCCCAAGTCAAGATGTGGCCAGCTGTCCTCTCAGAGTAGAAAATAAAACAGGCTTGACATGATTTATTCTTGTCAAATCCACACTGGCTGTTTTTCAATACATTATTATCCTCTAGGTGTTTATAAATAGATTGCTTGGTAATTTTTAATAGTATCATCCTGGCTACTGGACTAAAGCTGGCCAGTCTTTGATTCCCCAGACTCTCATTCCCCTCCTCACTGACAGGTACAGCATTTGCCCTTCTCCAGTCCTCCAAAACCTCCTGTGATAAGCCCCGAGGAGCCAAGCTTTACTCTGCCCACTTCACAGGGACTCTTGCAGAGGTTTCTTCAGGCTTTTGAATACATCACACTTGCCTCCTTTCATCTTTTAACCTGTTCTTGCCCTGCGCTATCCCTGCTGCTATCATTTTAAATTAACTTCACATGTTAGCTGGGCACAGATAATCCTTTTTCAAGGGTAAAAAAAAAAATGAGGTATTTTCTGTGGTTACCATTATTTGGTTTTCCACTCTCTAAGAATTCATGGATTTACTTCATCCTTCATTTTCCTTTCTTTCATGCATATACAGAACTGCCTGGATTGGGTTTTGCATCTCTTATTACTTGAAACCGCTTTGGTGTCTTGGCTTTTCTGATTTTATCCTTAAGCCTAATACTTAAATTCAGTTTTCTTCGGTCTTTTTTTTTTTTTTTTCCCCTTTGATAACTCCTTTATAAATTTCTATTTCTTAGGAAATTTCTTACATAACTGCTTCCTTGGTTTGCTTTTCTTGACTTCGCTCCTTTCTCAAATGTCATCAGTGTTTCTCACTGATATTCCATAAGCTCACAAAGTTCAAGGGATAGATTAAAGTAAATCATTACAAACTGACCAGTGCACTGTGAGCCTCTCCAGACATTTGTCCAACCAAGGTTCAGGGCGAAGAGAAGAATGGCAGCACTTATCTTCTCTTTCCTGTCATCACCATCCCACTCTTGTTGCTGAGATTGGCTGCAAAGTCCTGCCATCGCAGTTTTGGAGGGCCTTACCCTGAAGAGATAAGGGAGCACATTTGCTTTCTGAACTTTTCTCCTTGGAAAACAGCTTTGCATCAAAATCCACAGCCCCAGAGGAAAATTTCCCTAAGGAAAGTAATCGGTTAAGCTGTAGCACCTGAGGACACTGACCCATGATTTGGGTTTAGCTGCTCTGGTGGTTGCAGCTTGTTCTGCTCACAACTAGGTGGACACACACTTTGGGAATGGTGCCAGGTGTAAACTGGATCCAGTGCCTCCCTGTGCATCTGATGGAGAAGAGATGGAAAACCCTGGGGGGGAAAAAAGCAGGGAGATAGCTGTGGGGCATTTCAGCACGAGAAAGACATGGGCCTATTGGAGGAGGTCCAGAGGAGACCATAAAAATGATCAGAGGGCTGCTACAGCTCCCCTGTGAGGACAGGTTGAAAGAGCTAGGGTTGTTCAGCCTGGAGAAGAGAAGGTTTGGGGAGACCTTCTTGCTGCCTTTCAGTACTTAAAGGGGACCTATAAGAAAGATGGGGATTATTATTTTAGCAGGGCCTGTACTACAATAGGACAAGGGGTGATAATTTTAAACTAAAAGAAGGAGATTTAGACTAGAGTGAAGGAAGAAAATTTTTATACCACGGGTGGTGAGACCCTTGCCCAGGTTGCCCAGAGAGGTAGTTGACACCCCATCCCTGGAACCATTCCAGGTGAGGTTGGCTGGGGTTCTGAGCAACCTGCTCTAGTTGTAGATGTCCCTGCTCAGTGCAGGGAGGTCAGACTTGTTTCGAATCCAAATCATTCTATGGGTCTATGACAATTTAGTAGCCAGACTCCCAGACTCCACCTCAGACATAGCTGAGCCTTAGGAGCTTTTTGCATGAGTTTAAAAAATCCAAATATTTTGAAGTGCAAATCATGCTTTTGATAAAGCAAAGCTGTGGTTTCACGGTGGAGTGTGGAGCAGCAACAGCCACTAAAGGGTATCTGCCTCCTCCTGCAACGAGGGGTGAAATCACAGGGCTTTCTGTTTATTGACCTCTTACAGGCTGTTTTCACACATATAAGGTACTGTGCTCTCTTGCAAATGTATCCACACTTGAAAATAAAGTCTCAGACAACATTTCAGTGCTGAATTCAACAGCAGGGAGAGATCACCAAAAGCTGGGCTAGCAAAAAAAGGGAGGAGGCACCAGTGGTTGGGAGAAAGCCTTAGGAAAACCTTCCCCTTGTGCATACTCGTGTAATCCACTGAAGCCATCTCTTACAGAGAATCTGCAGGTTATTCATAAAAAAAAAAAAAAAAGAGAAATTTTGTTTAAGAAATACCAATCTATTTTAAAAGTCTCTTTTTTTTTTTTTTTTTCTTTTTCCTTTCTGTGTGTTTGTCAGTTGCTGGGCCATACCTGGTCAAATAGAGTTTGAGGCAATTCCCAGGTGAAATATTATCATCCAGTAACCAATTCTTGAAAATGGTTCTCTTACAGCAGCCTAGAAATCTGAGAAAATGCAAAATGTTGCAGCCTGAGTAAATCTGTGTTAAGATATCTGTTTGCTTAATAGATGCTTCCACATATAATGCATCCTACTGGTTTATATAAGAGTATTGACTTTAATATTTGATTTAGAATTTAATATAAAGGCAACTGATTGCAAAACACGATCAGATTTCCCAGCTCAAGGGAATGAACCTTTTTATGAAACTAACAATTACACATATAAAACCAGCTGAAAATGAGTTAGCGAGATCAGACTTCCAGCTTGCTAACTGAACTCGTGATTAAACCATGATTAAAGTTGGTGAGCTAAATGAACATCTATCAACCCAAAATTCAATTCACCCTTGAAAAACAGAGACACTATTTCTGACAGGGGTTATTTCAGCAATGTGGAGTCAGCACGTTAGTACCAGGGGACGTGTTGGCTTGATTGAGAGGCTGAGGAAATTCACTGCAGGCAGCTGGAAGAGGGACAAGCCTCCAGTCAGCCTGTGTGGCTAGGACTAACCTCTACCCAAAGTGCCTGACACCAATCGTGGCAGGTGCAGCCACCCCCAGTGGACAAAACTCAAAGCAAACTGTGTGCTGGAGCAGTTTGGAGCCTTGACCATTTATCTGCACCTCCCAGTGATTAACTGGCACCTTGAGGTCTGCACTTGAATGTGTTTTGTCTGGGCTTGTCCCCTCAGCCAAGCAGAATGACCACAGTGCACCCTCAACTGGGGTCTAACTGGATTCCTGCCTAAGAACCAGAGGAGCTGGTTCTTGGCAGAGCAGCAGGTCTGTCAGTTGGACCCTCCCCTTGGACACACCATCCAAGGACACTTCCATGGATTGAGTGACCATCACCCCCCTTTTGGTAAGTGATATCCTGGACACTCTGGTGTGGGAGGTGTCCCCTTCATGAGCGAGTGTGTGCCCATTTTGGTTGGTTTTTCCTTAAGGTTTAGGAATTAGTTGTGCAGTAGTTAATTCCCAACAGATATCTGAACTTTTGTTTGGTCAGAAGAAGCTCTGGGCAACTTTAGTTGCAATAAACCCCAGTTTTGGATAGTGGCTGCTGTTTGGTGTGTGGGTGCCTCCGTGACACCAACGACCTCACCAGGACAGAGAATTCCCAAGCACATGTGTAACAACATTCTTTCCTCGCATTGTAAACAGGACCTACACAGGAACCAGGCCAGTTCTCATGGTTTTCTTGTCTCATAACATTTCTCACTGTTAAGGCCATTGCTCAGAGTCATAGGATACAATGAGATTTGCAGCCTCCTTGCTTTGTAACTAAATGCAAGCACCTGCCTCTCAAGATCAGGGAGGAAACCTCAAGAGTGTGACCTCAGTGCTCCCTAAAGTCAACCTCAGGTACATGGAAAAGCAAGAGACAATGAAGCCTACCCTCTGGGGAGGAGGCAGTAAAGTGGGTGAGACCAGTATTACAGAGAGTAGTCAAAAAACAGGTTTGAGGATGCAGTTTGAGATCCTGTCCCCATCTGCAGACCTCACAATGTCTCAGATCATTTTGCCACGGACCACAGAAATAGGAACATATGGTAATTTGGGTTGGAAAGGACCTGAGGAGACTTCCCAGACTGGTAGCCAAAATCCAGTCAGGACTCCCTCAAACCCATCATTCCAAAACTTGCCAGGACCCATTCCAGACTGGTACCCCAAATTCTACTGCAACCTACACCCACCACCCCTAGCCTAGCACCCCTAACCCCACCAGGACCCCTGCAACCCAGTACCCTGAACTCCACTGGGACCTCCCAAAATGCAGCACACCAATCCCTACCAGAACTCCTCAACCCAGCACCCCAGTTCCCACCTGAACCCCTACCCATGTTCCCCTATCCATGTTCTTGCCAGGAACTCTTAACCCAGTAACCCAAATAGAACCTCTCCACTCTGGCACCCCAAACCCTTCTGGGACCCCCACCCACCCCCTAACCCCACTGGGACATCCCCAGTCCAGCACTGAAAACCTTGTCAGGACCTCCCCATCAGGGCACCCCAAGATCCCTTGGGACTCCCCCAACCTGGCACACCAAACACCATCAGAATTTTCCCAAGCCTGATAGCCCAAACCCCAACAGGACCCACACCCACCTTCCCCAGCCCCCAACAGGACTCCCCCAACAAACCAACCCAAACCTCACCAAGATTTGCCCCAGCCTGGCACCCCAAATAGCACTGAGCTCTCCACCACCTCCAACACCTT
>JAAGNO010006733.1:36209-52266 GCA_033439905.1 Ceryle rudis | reverse complement strand
GTCAAAGTATTTAAACAAAACCTCCAAATTTCTCTTCCAAAATGTTTTTGATTTTTTTTCCCCGTAATTTTAATTATGGAGAATCTCCACTTTAGTCTACAGACACCTGTTTTGAAAAAGAATTGACTAGTTCCAGTTGTTACATTATTGTGGTGTAAGTGAGGATATCTAGCATGTTCCTGAATGGTGTGATAACTATAATTACCCACACAGGGAGTAACTTTTGAGAGTAGAGGGATCTTTAATCCACGTGTCAAAGACATGGCACGATCAAGTGGCTGGAAACCAAAGCGAGACAAATTTGAGCAGAAGGTTTTTAAGGAGTATGTTCCATAGGAACATCTCATCAGGGAATGCTGCTCTATCTCACATTGGTAGGAAGGCTTTCTAAAGGCTGTACTGGAAGGAATTGAGAGATTTCTGGGATTTATAGGTTCCATTCTGTCAGAGGCAAGGTCAGATGAGATATCACAGCAGTTCTTCTGGTTTTAAAGTCAGAATTTATGAAATGTATTTTTGTAGAGGTTTGTGATTCTCTTCTCTCTGGCTTTGAGTTTCATCCTACATGCTGAGCTGGAGGAACCAGAATCATTGCATAGACAGACTTACCTGACTCTTTCAAGGACATGGTTCAGAAGACCTGCCTGATCCAGTACAGCATGTGGTACAGTCAGGACTGCCATGTCATGTGTGAATTGGTTGACAGCTGTGTGTGCTGGCTTGTAAATGCATACAGCTGGGTCACCCTCCTCACTCCTCTGCAGGTGCTTCTCTTTTATTCTTATTCACACCTCATCCCCAGCCAGCTGGTAAACATGCAGCAGTGTCTTGATGGCCCTCTGTCATGTGAAGAACATACTGCTCATGTTGCTGCAACCCTCTTGAAGAAACCTTCATTTGGGAAAAGGAATTTTTGAGTCCAACAGTATCTGCTCTCTTCTATAGCTTTTACCAAGGATGCTAATTGCAAAGCTAGGGATATGAAGAGAAGGGCTATTTCTGTGAGGTGCGCAGCTCTTTACTGATGAGTAAAGTGTCCTGCTGAGAACCAAGGTTGGTGCTGGAGGAGGTACTTCAGCATTAAAAAATGTTGGGTGGAGTTAGACATGGTGTCAGCTTCCCAACAGAAGTGTACTGTGCAGGTTCCATCCTGTAATTTAAGGCAAAGAATAGGTGACAGAGTCAGACTTAGCTGCATCATTAATTACTGAGTTGTTAGCAGCATGAAAATAAAGATATTGAGCAGAGCGTGAACATCCCCTGAGAAAAAGAGGCTGTTGCATGTGAACAGAAAGGTTTTACTTTAATCATATGAAGATGACTGAAGAGTTGAAAAAGTTATTTAAGGATATGCAGGGCTAATATTCATAGTAGCTGAAGGAGAGCTAGACTGGGAAATTATTTTGCTCACTTGTTCTTGGTTTTCTATCACTTTGAATGCAGTGATAAGAACCATGAAAGCATTACAGCTTTGTGGACGAGGATATGCTGCTCTTTAAGTAAAATGGCTTCACAGTTGTGCAGTGGATAAATAGAAGTAATTTTAGGTTCACATTGTAATAGATGGAGATTGAGAGGAGTGAAATTTGAGTTGTTTCTCAATACAGTATTTAACCAAGAGAGGAGCCTGTCTTATGCTAGGGTGAGCTGCAGGTGGCTCTGGTTCCTGGCTTGCCTGAGCTTGTGCCTGCATGATGGAGCAGCCAGGGTAATGTGCTGTCTGCCAGAGTCCAGGTCTTCCCAAATACAGGGAAAGGGGAGTTGGATAGAGCCAAGATGGTGACTTCACGCCTGCTGAAGATTTGCTCTTGGGAGGAGACAGGAGACCTTTGAGTGGCTGAATTTTTGCTATCCCAGTGGACAAGAGGAAAGCAGCATCAGGCTAAATTGCATGCTGCGAAAGAATTAATTGGTTAAATCTTGATAGATCAGAGGGTTTGTGCCGGATTAGTCATCATTAATACTGGGCCATTAGGAGTTAAAATATTTTTCCAAAGTCTCAGAAGGGAGTAGAATCAGAGCCAGGATTTGAAGCCAGGTCCTGTGGTTGGACAATGAGGCTCAGCTCTCTTTTCATAGGGTACGGAGCAGCTGGGTAGAAACATCTATTATTTGTAATATATATATTCAGAATATCTGCACAATTAAGTTGTAGCATTGATCCTTCAGCAGGTGCATTTAAGACCTCTGTGGACTAGAGGATTCAGACCTTAGTACATTTTATGTTTCCTAAATTGATTTTGTAATTATGTTTTCACTATTTCAAATTTCCCCCCTGAAATACTGAGATTTGATATACTTTATCCATCTGTCTCTGTCCAGATTCAAATGGTTTGTGAGGTAAATTTAATCTCTCTGTTGCATCGTTAAGTTCAAAAGCTTGTCAGCATTTCCATCCTGAGCGGTGTTACGGAGCTCTTTAACTCATCTGTGTACTAGCGAAATTTGGGCTTAAATGACTAAGAAGTGAGTGTTTTCCCCCCCTGTTGCTTATGGGTAATTAAAATAAATTGGTATGGAATGTGTTTTTAAGTTTGAGGAAGACCTAATGTTTAGACAGGGAATTGCTTAGGAGGTTGGTTCTTGCTGCTTACACTTAGATAAAGCCTGCCTCATTAGTGCTGTTTGCAGTTATTGTTAATTAGTCCATGCAAAACAAAGCAAGGAGATTGCCTAATTCTTTTCTAAATCTCACCTTTTTTAAACTGGTGTTATTCCATCATCTCTAGTAGAATTACTGTAGATTTACAGTTAATGGTTTCCATGACATGGTGAATAATGCTAAGTCAGACATATTTCTTGGTAAAACCTGAGCTCTTCGATCTTCAGTTGTGCTGAGTAGTATCTCGGGTCAAACAAGGATATAGTTCATACCTCGTGTACTTCAGGCACCTATATTTTATGCCAGGTATTTACTGCTGTAAGCACTGTATGCCCAGAGGCTGCAGATTTAGACAGCTGTGAGTCATTTTACATGCAATTTGTTAAGCTCTTCATTGCATTGACACGTAGTGAGGTAAAGTGTTGACCCAGAGCTTGTGGCAGCCTGAGGTCTGAACTTTGCATAGTCACTGAACTCCAGATACCTTCACTTGGAATAATTTCCAGCTTTTGCTATGATCAACCTTGCTTGTGGTGTCTCATTCCCCTTTTCAAATCTAGGTATGCACAGTGTGTACACTAAGGAAATTAAATTGTCTGTTGAAGTCGCAGCTTAGCAGCTCTGCCTGATGTGTGTAGTTCCATGTGTACTCAAAGAACCAGGTACGTGGTTACTCACTGTGAGATGAATTCTCCAGGAATGAGAAGGACAGAGGCAAAGGTTATGAAGGCAAAAAACCAAATGTTGTCACTTAACATGTTTTGAAATAAATTGCTTGCTGCACTGTGTACAGAAGGCATCTGTGGTGTGCTGGGCTGGGCAGAGCCTTGGCACATTGATGCAGATTGCATGGTGTGTTTTACTAAGATTGACAATGCATGTGGCAGTGCAGGACCATTAGAAATAAAAAATATAGGTAGAACTTGCATGCTACCATTCACAAGGCAGAAAGTAGAGATCTAAAGGGAAGCATCCTTCTTTTTCCCAGAATGATTTTACATGAGAATAGTATTAATGAGGATTAAAGACCCAAACACTTTCTGTATAGGAAGTGGGAGCCAGCCTGTAGCATTCGTGCCATTCTGGTGTAGCCACTGTCTCCATTTCACCACTGCCTGTGCATTGTACAGAAGGGTTATACCAGTGTAGCTGCTGGAAGGAAACAGTTACAAAATCTTAACCTGTTGACAGTCTTAACTCTGCTGGCTGATGATGCCCAGTTTAGAATCCCTTTTTGGTGACTCTCACTGTCATGTACCCTCATTAGTGCTTCTGGTGATTTGCTGGGCTCTTTGTCACTGAGAAGTGACCTGAGTTACCCAGTGCTGTATGTTGGACAGTCTGGGGCCCCTCGAGAAATTAGGTGCTGGATGGTCAAGTTAAATAAAATACCTTCTCTGGGGAATCCTGCAGACTTGGGAGGTTAGTTGCCAGCAACTGTATTCTAAAGATTTCTTACTTGCTTTGTGCTTCCTTATATTTATGTACAAAATAAATCTGTATTCAGTGTCAGATGAAATGTTGACTCAACTGAAATCATGAGGGCCAGCGTTTGACTTAGATCTTTTCAGTCCTCATGCTTTCCTCTGCTCTGGGAAGGATTAGGGATCATTACTACCCTCTGTACAAGAGCTGAAGATGAGGTCTCCCTTTCCACTCCAGTTCCAGGGGGTGCTTATTCAGGAATATTCCTGATCTTGTCAGAAATGTTTACTGTATACACTTTTGGTCTTACTCAAGCATAAATAATACTTTTTCTTTTTTTCAGTTGTCAGGGTGAGTTGCATGCACATAGTGTAATCCAATATTCAGAGGAAGACGAAAACTCTCCAAAGTGCTTCTGGCTTTTCAAGAATTTTAAGCTTTAAAAATTAATTTTTGGGAGAACTCTAGTGTGAAGGCTCCGAGTCAAAAATAACAATTATTGCATATCTTATGTCATTGTTTCTGTGTTTGTCCAGTGTTAGTTTGGCAGTAGTGTGCTGGGTTTTTTTTAAATGCTTATTAAATTGTGGTGCATGAAATAGTTGCAAAAGTACTCGTTTGTTTTAAATTTCAGAAGAGAGGTTCTTGCTTAATTGGTAAGATGTGATACTTGTCAAAATAAGAAATGAAAAATATGTATAGGTTGGGATCATGAACCCAATCCTCATCTTGCTTGCAGTGGTACTACCACTGCCTTGTGACTTTCTCAAGCTCATGTGCATCTACTGGATCGATGACATTTCACTTGTGTAAAAAACTGGTGAAGAAAAAAGGTGATCTGACTGATGAAGAGTGGTCTTCCAAATTTCCCGAGCTATCAGTAGATTTGACTGCCACAGTCCTTTAACTGAACTCCTGAATTTACAGATAATTATCCATGCAGAATGCAGGGTGCTATGTAGTAGCTTTGTGCTTGACCCATTCTTTTTTATGAGGGAGTAAAAGCTAGTGGCTTAATTAAACCAACCAAACATCTGAAGATGTCTTCAGTAACTTAAATTAAAATTAGTAAATTTGTAGTTTAGGCCTGTCTTACGCTGTGCATTTTTTCAGTTGAACGAGTGGCATCTTTGCATGATATTTAACAGGTTAACTGCATGAAAGAAGATGCCTCCTTAAAGTATGAAGCAGAGGAGCAAAAAAACTGTATTGGTGCTATTGTCTCAGTTCAGCTGCAGACTCTTCCTACAGACTGAGAAATGACTTGCTGCATGACCTCCTGGCGAGAGTGGTTATCATTAAAATAGTTAAATTCAATATGGCTCAGATCAAGATAGAGATTTTATGCAAGAGTCACATAGAGGGTCCCTGCCCTTTAGTATTTACGACTAAATAGCTTTATATTGTAGATGACAAATCCAACTATTCTGACCAAAAGAAGCTTCTGGAAATACAAAAACTATGGATATGATATATTGAATGTGACCAATGTCTTGTATTTAAGTAACTCAAATACAGCTTGTATGTGTTTGTGGAACAGACTGGTGCCAAAAACCGCAAAGCTGTACAAGCCTTATCTTAGATTCTTATTTGAACTGTTTTGCTTTTTTATCTTTAAGGCTGACATTTTTTGTCATTAATATCTCTGTAGTACCAAAATATTTCAGATAACAAGTTCTAACTCGATTTGTGGAACTTGGCTGTATGTATTTCTTGGCTTTGTCATTTTAGGTGAAGGCTTAACTGCAGATAGGTCAAAAATGAATGAAAATGTAATAATAGTAACTTTGCATATGGGATTTACTGGGGAGCCCACTGACAGCCATGACTTCTGGGGCTTGGGCTGGCATAGAAAACTCAAACCAAGAGATTCTCTACTTTAGTTTTGCCTAAGGCAGAAGTGAGCACTGTTTCTGAGGTCTGCTGTATTGCTGCAGGAAAGTGGAACTGGGCTCAGTGCAGCATTGGGGGTGGCACATATCATTGTCAAAATATTTCTTGCAGGTCCAGGAGAGGTTTGAAAGAGCTCAGAGTCCCAACACAGAGGTGGACTCAGTAAAGGGGACAGTGGGGGGAAGCTTTCGTTTTCTTTGTATGCACTTCTAATTTGTCCTACGTCATTTGTTGGTATCAGTATGAGGTTACATTTATTTTGCATTTGAGATGATGGAGCAACTTCAACTTTTAAGACTTCATGCAGCTTTCTTTAGGCATCCTATTTCTAAATGTATGCTTTCTGTCTCTGATAAATGCTGGGAGTGACAGTCTAAAGGGGGAGAGGTAGCAGGAGGTGGGGGAGTTTCGTAAAGAAAAGATAAGAATTTGACTTCAGTGTGGAGAGCGAGATCGATAATACTTTTGATCACTGCATTTTTGTAAATGATTTGACACAGATCATTGGTGACTGGAGCATGCTAAAGCCATGTGGTCACTTCACATGGAGAATCGATATACAACTGCAAGGCACACAAGAACATGATTAACTGATTTTCTTGAATACTTGGCTGCTTCTTGCAATATATAGGTGGATTTTAAGGATTGATGGATGAACATTTTTTTTTTTTTTCTGGTCTCATGTGTGAAGCTTGAGCTGCAATGATAAAATCCAATGTAATAATTTTTCTTTAGTGAAGGTCCAGCAAGGGTAGCTGTACTAGGAAGTACTGACTGCAGTGTCACCAGGCCTGGTATACTTCTAGTTCATAAGTGGTGAGAGATAGGAAGATAGACTGAATTCACTATTTTCAGTTCTTTTTGACCCGCTTCATTAGATTTCTTTTGTGTTTAGTGGTCTTGCCATTTTTTCAGTGTGCATGTCTGGGTGAGTGACGCTGAGGTGAATGTGAACTGTTCAATCCTTCCCCCGATATGCTTTCTTCGCTTTTCTTTCTCATCTATTTTACTTCTATTTATTCTCCTTTCATTGCTATAGGACACCAAGAAATGGTGCTTACATAACAAATTGAAATTTTTTTTGGATTTTGGTTAAAGAGATAGGGAGTCTGACAGGTGAATATGCAGACAGAAGATATTCATGTGGAAGATGTTCCTTCTTCTGTTGGTGAGCCCAGCTCCTGAGCTTTTGTACATAACAGAAATCCAAACTCCGATCTAACTTCGTGAAGAATCCCTAACTGTGGAATAGGCTGACTTAAAATCTCAGAACAGAAATTTTCTTGGTTTCCTGTCAAGTACAGCTTTGAAACGTAAATAAGTTAATATTGATTTTGTGTGTGTTAATATGTGCATAACTACATACTTCTTTCCTCCACTAACCAAATCTTTTACAGTTCTTTTTTCTGTAATTTTCTTTCCTATTTTTTTCCAAGACCTTTCTGCCATTTCCAACACATACAAGGTTGCTATGGGATAAAAATCCATGTAGAGGTAAGCACCATAAACCAGCAGTCTGCTCTTTACCTGCTGTGTAGGCCGCTGCATGGAGCATTTGAAGGCACTCTAGTCTGAGGAGAAAACCACCTTCAGAGGACAGTGTTTGAGAGATAAAACTCATACTTTCAAGTACTGGGGCAGAGGTTGGATGCTGTTCAGATTTTTCTTCAGCATATCCTTTCTAAAATTTAAAATTTTAGGTCAAAACCATGTTTCTCACAGGACTCCAACTACTTCAAAGTCATCCTGCCTGCAAAAGTTTCACAGCTTGGGCTGAAGTTACTGATATGATGGAAGCTGCTGAGGGCTTTGAGATCTCCTGGGGTGTTCTAGCCAAAAGGCTCTTGTTCATTAAAAATTGAAGTGGAGAGTTAAAAGCAAGCCATGGGAAAGAATGTGTAATGTTTCTTAAAAGTCTAGGCTTCCTAGACTTCTAATGCTTCCTACATTTTTAAAATTAGTGCATTTTATTGTGTTTCCCCAGTGTTAAAAAATGCCATACAGCATTCAGAGGAACTAATTTTACTATTTTTGTAATTAGTTATTTTTATGCTGGTGGCATCTACCTGCTCCACCATAAATTAGCACCTTGTCTGTCAGAGAAGCGAACCAAGAAACCATTGTGACTCAATAGGTTTGCAGCCTAACTATACAAATATTTGCAGTAGGCAAAGGAAATACCAGTATCTCCCTTTTGCAAATAGGGAGTATACGCATGGGGAAATTCGGTGATTTGGATTTACATATTCTGCATCTGCTCAAGGTTTGGATCCCCAGCAGCAGAGACCAAATTTTGCAAAATCTCTTGAAAATATGAATCTGGTCGAACAGGTCAGAATTATTTAAGAATCGTGCTGAAGGTAGTCTCCCCATATACTGGCGAAGTGAGTTAACTGTTAGTATTCTAACACCCGTTTTATTGAAAGGAGAACTGATAGAGAGTTGAATTGGTCTTTCTATGGCATTCCCAAGCCAGATATTCCAGAGGGATTATAAGGCTAATGTAGGAGTTCTCTTGCATTCACAGAAGTTCTCTGCTCAACTTTCACCACTGAGATACAATTGGAATCGCAGTCTTCAATATTAAATGCCACTGCTTAGATAGAAGGCAGATATGTGAAAGACTGCAAGCTGCTATATAGGTTATATGTGATCAAAGCAACTGCAAAATTCCACTACTATTCTAAATAAAATAATGGAAGTTATATCTGTTAGTGTAGAGTTTGTTCAGGTTCAGACTGTGGAGACATTGGAGTTTGGGTAGCCTTAGAACTAAACCGCTTAATATCGTAATCTGATAAATAATTATATTTTTAAATNNNNAATTTATCTTTCTACTGAATTGTATTTATCCCTATCTGTCTGCAAAAATCAATCCTTTCTTTACTGTTAGCTTTGTTAATACTTTAACTGATCTCAGTGTCAGACTTTTATACAACAGATTCTCCTTGCTAATATTTCACTGAGTTGGTTTTAAGGCAAATGAATCTATCTTTTTGAGAGCAGTTTTCCTTTTTACTTAATCATCTTTGTATGCCAAGAATTGTCTGAATGCTGCTCCTTGCACTAAACATTTAGTTCATTTCCTTCCTTATTATAAAACCACTTTCTGTAACAGGATTGCCATTTATTTCAACAGTATAAAAATGTTCTGTATCATTATCTAAGTAACCACCTGGAGTGCTGTAAGTAATGCACAGACATGGAATAAAACTCTGCTCTTTATTACAGATTTTCAAATGCAAAGTAGATGCATGTCAATTGAAAATAACTATTGACTTCAGTAGAGTTGCTTGAGATTTATACTTGTGTAATTGAGAGCAAAATGCAGCTTCATGTATACATCTTCTAATAATGCAGCAGTATTGCTTGAGAAGTAAATCTAAACTTTATTGCTGCCTAGTAAATTATCTGGTAAGCACTATAATTGAACTACAAACCAGTTCATTAGATGCAGGCAGTATCAGTAGATGGGTTCTAATATAAGCTAGGTAGTTGCAGAATGCAAGTGGCTGATTGTGAATATTATTGCTGCGACAGCAACAGTTAATTCAAATAATGATGGAACCTCAATGGATGAAGTTGTGTGACAGAACTAGCAAAAGCAGATTTGCTAAATAATTGGTTCTTTCTTGGTACAGTAAGTCATTGATTTCTATTTTCTTCCCTCTCTTCTTTCCTCTTACAGTCATAATCATCAGTGTGATCATATGTGCATAATGCCCTGAGACTTCAGCTACAGTAACAAAAGTTCGGTGCCTATCAGAATAGAGCAAGCCTGGCAGAAGAAATACCAAACCAAATCCACCCCCAAGGCAGCGGGTGTGTGGTCCAGGAGGTGCATATTGTGAAATAAAGTGAGGGAAGGTGCTCAGCCTGGAGTACCAACCAGCCACACTGTGCTTCAGCCAGAGCTGGGACATCAGGGAGGTTCTGCCACAAGCCCACTGGGCTGTTCTACCTCTTCTAATTTAAAAAAAAAAAATTAAGTTGCAGCCTCATGTAGTGCTTTTCAAGTGTAAATTGCTGTGCTTGCACTGCAGATTTGATGTAGTTACTCTTTTCTTCATTCACTATTCCTTGACTTGAACTGTTTTACTTGCAGATTAGACACGGTTTCATGCTGTCTTTTTCCCTTATAGCGTGAGTACTCATACATGCTTATATACGTGAGCCATTGCGAAGTGCACATCCATGTGAGCTCATGAATGTATGTGTCTTTGAGAAGGCACATGCTATATGTTTTCAAAGCTATAATGCCACAGTTTCTCAGCAAATGCTTTGAGGGTGTGTAGTGTGATTTAGCACATAATTCTGTTTAATGTATTTTTTTTAACAGCACCGGACTGTGGTTTGTACTACCAGATTCAAATTGATAGTAGTTGCAATAGCCATTTTTAGGGGAAATGAAAGACATAAACTAAAATATGGTATGTAGTTGGTTAAAATGAGGCTTGGTAGGCAGGTGCCCTAAGATCAGATGTAGCTCCAGACTCTGTATTAGGATGGATCAATTTTCTTCTACAGCAACATTTGTTGGAAAATTTAGAGTTGGAGATAAATTTAGTACCTCAAGGGCCCTGCTTTGATTTTGGTTTTGCATACTGAAAGCTTCGATTGGACCTGTGTGTTAACTTGCCATCACTTCAAGGAAGTGTTACATAGATTCATCAATACTCAATTTTCCTGTGCCTTGACTACCTGACATGTTCTGCAGCAGATGGAGGGAATAACAGCTCCCTGCTGATGATGCCACTGTGGTCTCTACACTTCTCTCACCCACAGATTCTGTTTTTTAATGCCATATAACTGCATTTAGGAGTTCAATAATTTGGGACATCTACTTTGCAAACTCTGACAATGCTGAAACAAGGCTGCTGAGTAATTCTTAAAAAATAACTTTTTTTCTTTGCTCTCTCTACACCAAAGTGACAATTATAGACTGTGCAGATCCAAAGAAAAGTATTCCTTCTCTACCTGCTCTGTGTCATACGCTCTCCATTATCAAACTTCTGGATTCAGGCATGATGCCACCTGGATTCTAGGATTCCCTTAATTTTGGGTTAAACTTTTGGGTTTTAATTTCATAGAATAATGAAGTATTGACCCAAACTATGGCCTTAAATGTCCACACAGCTTGAGGAGAGATAGAAATTATCAGATAATATACACATTTTTGTTCCTCTTTTACTAGCACGCAATTTTGTTACGGGATTCTGGAGAGTTGAGAGACTCAAGGTTTTTGGAGTCTGCAGGATTCTTGCAGGTGCTTTGCAAATAGTTTTATACCCCAAGAACTCTGGACTGATCTTCTGCCAAAATCCAGGAGATATTCTCCTGCTTTTTCTGATAAAGCAGGCAGCCTTTCCTTGATATCCTGTCAACCAGGATCTAGACTAGCATAATGAAATATGTGCTGCTCTGTTATAATCTTTAGTGACTGGATAACATTTAAAATGATTTCCAAATTGAAAGCTCAGTTGCGGTTCCAGTTCATCATTATGGTCTTTGTCTTACTGGGAGACAAGATTAGGTACAACAGATTAACAGCTCAAAACCTTGTTTAAATATTATGAAATCTGAATACTTCCTAAATCTATACCTTTATGCCTTGATTCTGAAAAGAATTAGGCATATATTAATTATAATATGTGCAGATTTCTGTCGTTCTTCCTTTCCACCCAAGGAAGGTATTTATATGGAAATGATTTTTGTTTCATAGTAGTTTGTAATATACCTAAACCAATCGGATATATTTGGTAGCATTTGGATTCTACTGGATAAATTCAGGTTTGACTCTGGACATTTGTGTTGATAAAGTATCAACTGCCATTTACACAGATGTTAAATAAATAACAAACATTTCATTTTCCACCTCTTCATTATGGACCTTTTCTTACTAGTGCTGAGTGCAGCATCCAGTTGAGAAGTGGTGCTGGGTACCATTGTCACAGTATTTTGATAGTTTACATAGAAACATTAGGGAGTTCTTGGTTCCAAATTCTCTTCATTTTTTCAGTTCTGCAGCTGATAAGTGCCTTTCTAGAAAATAACAGATGTTCACATTTCTTGTGAAAGTCATGGATTTGCTTACACTTTCTCTAGGTTTACTCTCTTTCTTTCCAGAATGATAGCATATGTAAATTTACAGACTGCTCTGGCAGCAATCACTTTTTACTTTAACATGGAAATCCCCAGACTTGTAAAAATACATATCATTCCTCATTTATTTGCAGGTGTACAAATTAAAGTAGTAGATTTACATAAGAAAAACCTTCTTTTCTGTGAGGGTGACAGAACAACAGAACAAGTTGCCCAGAGAGGCTGTGGAGTCTCCTTCTCTAGAGGTATTCAAAACCCACTTAGATGTGTTCATGTGCAACCTGGCCTAGGTGAACTTGTTTTGGCAGGGGGGGTTGGCCTAGAGGATCTCCAGAGGTCCCTTCCAACCTCTACCATTCTGTGATTCTGTAATTTGCTGCTTGTACTGTTGAAATTAATATTTTTATCAGTGTTTTGGGTGAGGGGAAATTCAAAAGTGCATCTTCAGTAAATTTGCAGATGATACCCAGGTGGGTGAAAGTGTCGATCTGCTTGAAGATAGAAAGGCTCTACAGAAGGATCTGGACAGACTGGATTGATAGGCTAAGGGCAATGGGATGAGGTTCAACGAGGCCAAGTGCCAGGTTCTGCACTTGGGTCACAACAACCTCATGCAATGCTACGGGCTTGGGGAAGAGTGTCTGGAGAGCTGCCTGGTAGAAAAGGATGTGGGGGTGTTGGTTGATAGATCTCTGAATATGAGCCAGCAGTGTGTCCAGGTGTCTTAACAGCATCCTGGCTTGTATTAGAAATAGTGTGGCTAGCAGAAAAGAAGTAATGGTCTCCCTGTACTCAGCACTGGTGAGGCCGCACCTGGAATACTGTGTTCAGTTTTGGGCCCCTCACTACAAAAAGGACACAGGTGCTGGGCTGTGTCCAAAGGGCAACAAAGCTGGTGAAGGGCCTAGAGCCCCCAAGTCTTAGGAGGAGTGGCTGAGGGAACCGGGCTATTCAGCTTGGAGAAAAGGAGGCTCAGGGGTGACCTTAATGGTCTCTACAGCTCCATGAAAGAAGGTTGTGATGAGGTGGGTGTTGATCTCTTCTCCCAAGTAACAAGTGATAGAACAACAGTAAATGGTCTCAAGTTGCACCAGGGAAAGCCTAGCTTGTACATTAAGAATTTCTTCACTGAAATTTTTGTCAAGCCCTGGTCAGGCTGCCCAGGGAAGTGGTGGAGTCACCATCCCTGGAGGTGTAGATGTGACGCTTAGGGACATGGTTTAGTGGTGGATTTAGCAGTGCCAGATTAACAGTTGGACGTGATGATATTAAGGGTCTTTTACAACCTAAATGATTCTGTGATACTATGAAATCATGGAATTATGTTTTATATACAGACCTTACAACAAATCACTAACAGGCAGTTCTTTTGAAGGATTTTTAAATTTAATTCAATGTTTCCTGGCTGGATTAGCTTTCATCTCATCTGTTAGTATAATGAAGGTTCCCCTGTGAAGCTGTATATAAAATAATATGATTTAAACAATAATGGGGATAGTTGCTGTTTGACTCTTTGATAATTATTCTGGTTGTTAATCCTTAAGAATCCAAGAAGCTATGTGAAACTAATTGGGTATTTTAGAGATATGCTATGTTATCTAACAGTTTAAGTACTTCTAAATTTAGTTAGAAATTTACTTTTAAGAATGGTTATAAAGAAATGGATGTATTTTAATGAATGCATATTCTTCCATGCACAACTGTATATTGTTTTAAACAATGTTTTCTTACAGAAATGAAAGCTATCAGAGTCAGAATATTTTTTTTTTAAGGGCAACCTCATGTGGTTCATTAATACAGTTTGAAGGTACATTGTTTATTGTATAGACACAACTGAGTAAAGAATTACTGTAATTGGAAGATGAAGCAAGTTGATTTAAAATGCCTGTAGCAATGCTTAATAAAAGTATGCACACAGTATGGTTGATAAGTGGTAACTTTTTAAGAGTTGTGACACCATGACTCTCAGTGTAGTGCCCATACCTTCAGGAGAAACTTAGGGCTCAGACTTATAATCAGTTCATTACAGCTTGATAAATTACCATGCATCATCTGAGGCACAGCAGTGAAAGCCCAGCAACATAATCTACCTTAAATCTCAGTGTAAGAGGCTTGAACTACATGGAATTACCTGGCTGTAGGCTAAGAGTGCACATATGGATACCAGTGCTGTGGCAACATGAATTTGAGGTGATAATGAATAGTGCATAGGCATAAGTGTTTCTTTTTTTCTGAGTGCATTAAAAAATCTCAGTGGATTACAGCTACCAGTTTGTAAATGAAAAATCTGTAGTAGAATTCTTCCTGTGGTACTCTGCGAAGTGCATAAATTAATTACATAGTTATTTATTTTCATTTTCTTTGCAAACTCCATTAAGCCTGTGTTTAGAAGTTTAAATTATATACCTTGATGCTCTTCAAAAATGTTGAAGTTTTAAATTGTTTGAAGTTCCTACAAGTTGATCACTTTTTAAAAACAAGCCGTTAGGTTTAGATTCCTACTAAGATGTGTGAGCCTAACACTGTTCTAGCACTGTCAAGATGTGATCCAAAGTCTGATACATTAATAAAATAACTTCCATTTCTCTTAAAGATATTAAATCAATCTGTAACTGATTCTGAGCTATTACTGCATATTTGTTTGTTTGGTTTTTTTGAAGAATACCTCATACTGTGATGGAAGGGCTTCTGGAAATGTATTAACGTACAGTGATCACCTCTGTGTAGCTGAACAAAACAAAACAATGACTCGGGTTAGAAATTCAGCAACTGAGGTTTGTACAATACAGGTCAACAGGTGAAAATGCAGACTGTGTAATTGGTAGCGTTTCTGTTATTTACGGATGCAGTGTCTCCTATGAGTTCTTCCAAAAATAAAAGATGTTAAAGAGCAATGAATTGACTTGGGCTTCTCTCTGCGAGGTGAAACACTGCTCCCAGTTCACCTTCTGTTTCCCAGCAGTGTTAAAAATATAGTCTAAGTGCCTTCACATAGTGTTTAATTTGAAAAAGGAAGAGAAATCAGGATGTCAGGACTGCAGGCATCCTCCCATTGACTTGAATCCAGTCATTTTAGTTAATACAGCCCAGGCTGGTGTATTGTTTTCCCAGTTGGCTGGGTGGTATAAGTAGGCATTAAACCTCACTATAATTCTTCCTGAACATGAATTTATCCTGCCTTGCAAAGCTGTGGCAAGCTGATGGTGCTGTACCAACTGCTGGAGCCAAACCAAGCTCTCTTCCATTGAAGACCCTTCAGGTTTGCTCAGAGGCTTGCAGTTTGTCATGCTGGACACACTGTATTGATGAGGACAGCAAGCTTCACGCTTTTGCTCTGTCATCTCTCTCTATTTGAGTCTCTGCTGTCCTGTCTGTCAGTGTACAGAGAAGCAAGTAAGTAAAAATATAGAGCACTCCTTTGAGACTTCAACAATTTAGGGTGATGCTCTGGTTTTCTGTTTCTTTGATGAAACGTCTTCCAAATCTAAGCGCTATGTGTTTAAAATTCAGATATATAAATTCAAGATGAAGTAGTAAGCTGGAATGGTATTTATTAGTAAATTAACCAAGATAGGATCTTTACTGTCATGTAATAGACTATTTTTTTATTAATGCATTTAAATAGTCAAACTCAGATATGACCGGACATGTAATGAGATTACATTTGATGTAAGTTTCAATTCATTATTATTGTCACTGTTCGTAGACTTTAATAATGTCTGTGTACTGTGCTAGTTCATAAGGATGGCTCTGCCATGGAAAGCAGTGAGTGAGCACACACAGGGGGGAAGTGTCTTTGAATGAGTCACAACTGTGTATTTAATTAATGTTGAAAGATTGCTGTGATACTGTAATGATCTGTAAATATGAAGACTGAAACAGTAGCCAATTAAGGCAAGGCTCTCTGTCTTAGGAACAACAGTTTAAGTAACAGCCCCAGCCTTGGTATCTAGCTAGCTTTCCTTTCCCCTTCTTTCCCCTTCTTTCCCCTTCTTTCCCCTTCTTTCCCCTTCTTTCCCCTTCTTTCCCCTTCTT
>JAAGNO010006733.1:0-36109 GCA_033439905.1 Ceryle rudis | reverse complement strand
CCTTCTTTCCCCTTCTTTCCCCTTCTTTCCCCTTCTTTCCCCTTCTTTCCCCTTCTTTCCCCTTCTTTCCCCTTTCCTTTCAGATTTCATTAACTTCCAGTAATTACTGAGCAGAAAGACCAGACTGACCAAGCTTCGTAACTTTTCCATGAACCACATAGCACATTTCTTTTCCTGAGGTTATCAAATAAGGAATAGATGATAGAAGATTGAAGAACTAATAGTCTCTAATCAATCCGTTACTCATTTTTGTCCACTTTTCCCTTGTAAAAGTAATTTTGACTTGAGGAGCCTCCATATATATTTCACTTCCATTTCAGGTCTTTTCTGGCCTTGTTTTAGAAGACAGAAATGTGCTTGCATTTTCTTTTTGGTGTCATCTGTTTTATCCTCTTCCAAGGGATACTTTTTAAATTATCATTACAATCTAAAGAAAAAAGAGTCGAGGATGTTACCTGAAAGCACAGGTTTAAGGGTATGTGGTGCAAATGTCATTATGTGATTCTGTTTGTTGGTAGATAGTCTTTTTGTCATCTTTCCAAAAGACTAATGGGATTGTTTTGATATTATTTGAAACTAAATTAAGATAGGAGAATGGTTATAAAACTCTGTGTGGGCGTTGGAGTTGGAAATGTAGAGGATCCCTTTCAGGTCAGTGCCTGTGAATAATGGTTTCAGCAAAGTAAGGAGAAATAGGACTGTGCGTGACTTGTTTCACCATTTTGTCTTCTAGTGGAGGCTGAAAGCCACTCCAGTGGCACTGTATCATGCTCTTGCTCTCCTAACAAATCATTCCAGTGTTATTCAGGTATGAAAAAGCCTTTGAACCCTTCCATATAGATGTGGTCGAGTATGGCTTTTTCTGGTAATTCTTTTCCATGTTTTCTTATCCAGAAAGGGTGACAGCTACCTCCTTCATAGAAGCTGAGATCTGAAATTGAGTAGCTATAGTAGCTGTCTTTGATCATTCTGTTAGGAGGAAGAGGTCAGGCCACTTAAAGATGATGAAGACTGATGTATCACAGACAGGGTCAGAAGCAGAATTTGCTTCATTCTTACAGAATTATGTTAACTCTTGAAGAACTGGATTTTGCCTCAACTTTTACTCTGTTGGCAGTATTTTCAGCTGACTTTTGTGGAACAGTTCACAGAAAGTGTCTACTGTCAAGCTGAATGCATCACTTTAATCACTGATTATATAAATCTGGTTTTTCCCACCTATCATCACTTTGTGAACAACTATCTTACATTTCCCTTCTTCAGAGTTTTAGTTTTCTTTTTGGCTCACTTTAGTTGCATTAAAAGTCTTTCTTGTGGCAAACAGGAGTTATCATAAAGTTCTAGCACATACACTTTTCTACAGCACATCACGTGTCCATTGATTTCAGCGAATTCATTTGTGTGAAGTACATAGCAGGGAGCCTGTTCTAAAACATTTACTGATGGGAGGTTTGTCAAGAGGCCCTTCTCAAATCTCTAGTAGAGAGCAGTTGGCAAGGTCAGGGTCAGGTAGTGACCATGGACCCAATGCTTGGCTGAATCTGGATTTTGCCAAGAATTGTAAAAGTTTCAGAAGGTTACTGCCATATGATAACTGAGCAGTGACCTGTATTATTGCTTTGTTTTTGCATGCCAAGTCTTTTGAAGCCAGTGACTCAAAAAGGTGTGTCCTGTAATGTCCATATGCAAGACCAGGTTGAAACATTGCTGCTGTGATACAGAAAGGCTGATGCTGCTACAGCTTTCTCTACCAATTCCATGGCTATTGAGGCACTGTTGGTCTTTAATGTTGTTAATGGTCCATGGCTGTTGAGGCACTGTTGGTCTTTAATGTTGTTAATGGGCCATGTTTAATAAAAGTAACTGTTTCTGTTGTAGTTCAATACCTTGACCCAGATCTGACAATCTTAGAATCATCAATTACACACAAGTTTCCCATCTCTTCCTGTTGGCAGGTTCTGCACCTTTGTTCCAGACAGAATTGCTCTCTCCTCATGCAAATATACAGCCACTTCCCAGACAGTACCTCTATCCCATAAGAAGAATTAAGTGCCTTCTCTACATGCTTTTAACAATCTAGTTAGCTGTTTGTTTTAAATTCGGCTACACCTATCCCCAGAAAATGTACTTTGCTTAAAAAAGTTACTTCTGTACTTGGTTCTTGACCATAGCCCTTGACCACCATACTTTTGCTAATAACCGTTATTAACTTGTAAGTGGTTTCATCTGACCTGTTTTTCCATGGCAGTTCCTTTATACTCTCACTTGCACGATTTGATAGCATTTTTGCTTTACTTGAGCAAAGACTCTTTAAAAACATTTAATGTCTTAAAAGGAAATTCAGTGTAAATAGATTTGGAAATGGTTTATTCTTGAACTTCCCATTATGGAAAGAATACATAGAGGGAATAGTTATGGTACCGTGAGGCTTCGTATAAGAGTAATTTAGCGGAAGGTAGTATTTTAATGGTAAGATTTATGCTGTATAAAAGACTTGACTGTGTATTGCTTTGCATTGAATAAACTAGTTGGTGAAATAATCATTTAGGTAGACAGAGAAATGACTGGACATATCTATCTCTCTCCTTCATTCTTTGCCATTCTTTTTTCTCTAGGACTTCCTATTCAAATTCACCATGCAGAACAGCTGCCCTGGCCAGCTCCTGCTGAGCCAGGCTAATGGGAGAGCACAGATTTTTGTTGCTTTTCTGTGATAGGTTGTGTGTGGATGTTGAACGTAATGAACCCAGACCAAAACAAAAAAACCCCACACATATGCACACACACACAAAAACCCCAAACAAAAAACAAACCCCAAAGCCACAACAAACAAAACCCAAAACATACTAAAACCAAACCAGAGCCTGAACGTTTTGGGGGAGGGCGGGATGGTGTTCTGGGAAAATGCAATTGCCATGTATTCCATCTGTGCTGGCATCAGAGAGGAATGGTTATTAGGGCAGGACCCAGAGCATCACACCTGCAGTCCAGTCGCTGTGGGATCAGTAATTACGTGTTAATTAACAAGTCTGGAATGAGTGAGAGTTTGCATGTCAGCAGATAATCTGTATAGTGACTAATAAGCTGCAGAATGTTTTCAATTAGCAGGCTTGAAAAAGAAATCCCAGTGAGTGTTTTGCTTGGTTGGAAAAGGACTGAATGAATGTTCTCTGTTGTTAAGACCCTGAAAACAGGAAAGTGGCAGATTAAAAAAACTACACTGTAAAGATTAATACCTGTGAAATGCATATGCTTAAGTTACTCGCTACTGCTGTGCATTGATGAAATCGTGTAGAGTAAACCAGTGGAATGAAATTTTTCACTTGATTAAATAAGAGCAAACATGGAAAATACTCCATTCTTGCATAGCTTTGTTAAGGCATTTTAGTAATCTAAAATGTAGTTGTCTTACCAGTTTTTTACTGGACTGAAGTAGGGATAATTCCAGAATCTGTTCACCTGGGATGGAAACAAATGTTGCATTCTTTCTTTGACACAGATTCTGGGAGTCATTGACTACACTCCACCTCTGTTAGGCTTTTCACTGTGATGTCCAGCTGTTAGATTCCCTCCTTTATCTGTTTACATAGAAATGTAAGGAGAAAAGTTACCCAGTGACCTGGCTTGTCTTATTTTAGCTTGACTTTATTTCTATTCTGTCCATATGAGCACTTAGGCAACATTTGGGAGGTAATTTCCAGAAGTCTTTGACTAATTTTCATTCTAAACCAACCCCAGCCCCCCTCCCTACCCCGCCATGGTATTACAAGGGGAAGCAATCTGGGATCCTATGTTTTGATTACCTGCAAGTACAGAGAACTCATACAAGGAAGAATGATTAACATTTGCTTGGGATGTTACAGTTTATAAAAATGAAATATAAAACTTTTCCATTAGACTGGACAACTTAAGAGATTTAAGATACGAAGTGTATAAATTTGAACAACTTTCAGGAACTGCAGGTGGATCAGAATTAGTGAAATTAACCTTAAAAGCACAGTTTTCAAGGTAATTCTTGATAAGTGAGCTGTAGTCAAATTTACAGTCAGACAGAAGACATACGTTGTGATGGCCTTGGTGTATTGAGAATTAACTGTTATGGGGATATGCTCAAATTATGAGTGATTTTCAGAGTTCTTAATATCCAGAACTACCTGGCTCTAGCTCCATGTCATGTGGCTGCATTCTTCCAAGTGAGGATGCTTTTTGGGAAGGGCTGATAGAGGTCTGCTTTGCCCATTCCTCACTTGTCAGGGCTCATCTTCAGATCCTCCTAAGCAGGATTGGACATGTGTGGAACCCACCCTGACTGGGCTGAGGTACTGGAGCAGGAGTCCAAACTCCACTCCTGTACTATTGCCACATTGTATATCTCTGATAATGACCATTTTTCAGCAAGTGAGAGTCTTTTATGGTCTTGGAAGAAGTGCAGTTTGAATAGGAATAATGTCAACAGTTGTAGTTTCTCTTCTTGATAGTCATTGGTCTTCAGGTTGGCAGTGAGCTGTTGGCATGGCTGAAGTGCAGAATACAAAATCCCTCCTTTTCATCCTGTGTGGTATCTTTTATCCCATGGAGATGACTGAACATCTAGCTGTAGTGTCCGAGGCTTGAGCTGCCTTTTATGGACCTTCTGTCAACTTCAGATGGACTGCTACTCCACCCCTCCCCACCCTACACTCGCAATCCCTCATGTTGCTGCTGCTGCCATAAGTAGGGAAGCAAGTCAAAGGCATGTGGAAGGGCACTAGATTGCTTCCACATGGTGAAATGTAGCAGAGTTTGGCTGGTCACTTTAAGTCCAGATGCTGCAAGAAGTTTTCCCTAATTTCTCTTTTGTGTCTGGTTGCTACACTGAACTTAATGTTGAATGTAAAAAATCTTGATACCATCTAAGGTATCATCCCCCTCGTGGAGCTAAAAATATTATCTTGTAATTAATTTGTAAGGTTCTCTGTAGTACCTGTTAGGAAATTGAACTGGATGTATAGATTTGACCAAGCTCCTTCTTGAGCAGGCAGGCAGGCAGGTGTTCTGCCATGTCAGCTAAACTAAGATCCTTGACTTCAAGCCTTTTTAATTCTCATGGGGCTTATTAGTGCTCACCTCCATCAACTGCATACTAGTGGGTTATTTTTAATTAAATTAATCAAATTAAACATCTTCCCCACTCACCAATTTCTAAAGGATACCTGCGCTTGTGCCTCATTCAGATCAGCCTGCAGAATTTTTAGTCTCGTCATGGTAAAATGGGGATTGGTTGGAGCCTGGAAGTGGCATGGGTTTTTCACTCTGAAGACAGCATGCATCTAGAATTATGTCCTCACAGGTAATTGAAGTTGCGGCTGTTGTACCAGCCACCTCTTTTCATGCTGACAGAAAAGAGGTATTGTGGAAGACTACTACCATCTCAAATTAACAGTCCGTGTCTCTAACATGCACAGACTGTTATGTGTATAAATGTGAGGATTTCTAAAGATGTCAGAGACTGTAAATAGGTTGACATCAGAGTTTTCTTTAGATAGAAAATGTCATTGTGGTTATCTCCTGTTAATCCTTCTGGTTTTCCATCAGTCTGACAGCTGTCTTTAGCTTATTGTTGAGAATGTTTGTAAAGTAATGACAAGTCATGTTGTTCCTTCCTTACATGGCTTGTTCCAGACTGAAATAATCTAATGTAATTATTTAAAAAGTAACATTCCCTCCTAGTTTTGGGTACCTGTAAAAATGATGTAATTACTTGTGATTCCTCTTTAGAAGGTACTGGGCTCGTTCCTGCCTCCCCTGCAATTTGACAGCTTTTACTATACAAAATGCTGAAAGAAAAGTGCCAGGGAAACAATAGCAGCAGTTGCCAGCACATTCTGATTGACACTGATGTACCACCAAATGAAGGACAGGACTTGAAGTTACTGTGAAATAAAAACACATGAAGGTGGAGTGTAAAGGACTTGACTTAGGCTTTCAGACATTTAGCCAACCTCATGAAAACAATTTAAATTCTCTGTACATTTTTGTCTCATTTGCCATCACCTGTGTTTCTAGAAATTCTTCTCATGAATGTCTCTAAAATACAGTGAGACACCTGGATGCCAAGGAACTATAAATATTAGCAAATACTTTTCTAATTCTTAGAGCATTTGTGCTGCGGTTTGAACTGGGGTCACCACTGTAGCTTTAAAAACAGGCTCTCAAACTGCACAATCTCAAATGAGAAGCGGTTTTAAAAAGCTGATGTTTTTCCCAACCAGTTAATCCCAACGAAAAGCCTATGTCCTTAATTCATCTCAGTGTAATTTCTGCAATGTTAATGCCTCTGTCCTGGCTGTCGGCGTAGCTCTGCAATGAATCTGTTTGTGTGCTGTTTGCAGGGGCTGGTGGAAGTGGTGTGGGATCCCTGAGCTGAGGTGGCTGGCCAAAATCCCATCCTGCTCTGTGCAAATGCATTACCCCAGCCAGGCTGGGCTGGCATGCTGAACCTGATGGGTCTTTAGGCATCATGAGTCAGACACTTTACTGTTAAAAGTGCAGAGTTTGGGCTATTTAATTATTTGTTAGCCATAAAACTCTGAGGATTCATGAACCATCTCTTTTGAGGAATGCAATGATTTCATCAGATAAATGTTTAAAGCGGGTCTAAGATATCAGCCAACCACAGCAGAAAAATATTTTTTCCTTTGAGATAACCTCTTAAATATATACATATTTAAACCCATTTTATCTTCTCTATCTAATTCTAAGCACCCCTTCTGTCAGCAGCAGACAGAATTAAAAAGAGAAAACCCTCAGTGGATGCCTTTATTTTTTTTGTGAAATGTGTCAGATAAGCGAAATGTAACTGGGTATTTATTTTACTTTTCGTGTGCCCTGCAAACTGTGGAAGGCAGCAAGAGGTAGATAGAGCAGCAACAGCCTGATAAGCATGGCTTTTCCTTTTCTCCTGGCTTTCTGTTTATACCGCCTTTGAGCGAACACTGGGCTAGAGACCAAATGTCTTTACTCATCTGGGAGATTTCAGAGCTGCTGGGAATGAACTGGTGCAAAAAGCAACCCCTTGATTACAAGCTCTGTAGGTAAATATTAGCCTTCCAATAATTGCCATCTCCCCTCCATCTCCTCCACAGCACATTTTGTTCTATCAGTGCCTAACAAACAATAATAGCAAAAATAAAGCTTATTTTTTACACTTTTTTTTTTTTTTTTCCCAGTCTCCTTACTGAAAAGGACACATAATGGAATGAATCTGGCTTCCCATCTGTTGCTAGGTGCAATTCAAAGTGGCAGTTTTGACCTATAAAGATTTGGCTGTTTTGCGTCATGCTTACCCTAGAGACAGCCTCTCCCCTTTAATTTCTCTGTGTCTCCATTTTCCATCTGTGAAAAATCAGGATAACACAACTTTCTACTTCACAGGGCTTTTACAAGGACACATTTATTAACGGGCACAAAGCATAGGCTCTGTATTTAGACGTTTCACAAATATCTATGGCTCAAAACTTGCTGCTACCCTCAGTCCCACAGAACCCAAGTCAGTTGACTTTTGTGATGTGATAGAAGGTGTTTCGGTGTCCTGAGCTGTGTTACGGATTGCCAACTCCTAACCTTGCCATTTCTAAACACATGCATAACATGCTAATTGCAAATTGTCCAATAGCATTGGTGTTTTCATTAAATAGATTGGGACATCACAGGGGGATAAAGTTAGAACTGTGATTGCATATTGCAGTTTTCTGTCCCAAATAAAATAAGGGACAGTGGGGACCACAAACTCTTGGGTGAGAGGATGTCTATGTGAGATACTTAGTTGAGAATAGATATGTGTGCTCCGAGGAAACCAGAGGTGTGGTTGCCTGTTGTATTAGAAGTGAAGGAGTTCTTTGGTTAGCTTCATAAATCTCAGGTGCATTTTTGCAGTCACATGCAGGTCAGGTTTAAGCAGTTCAACATGCCTATTTGAGAGAAGACATCTCCAGGGCATGTTGGCTGATCAAAGCAATATTTTAGATCTGTACTAAATTATGATCTTAGTTCTGCAAGAGTTCAGAGGGTAGGTAGGGGCATTTTAAGGAGCCTTGGTTTTATAGTCTAGACTTACAGCATTTCATACCTGTCCTATTTCTGATGTGATTGGTTGAATGACAAAATTCAAGTTCAGCAGTGGTAGTAGTTCTACAACTGAAGGGTGGACAGGGCAGGAGTGTCTGTGGTGGATAATTACAAGACACGGTCCCTCAAGCTAGATGGATTTAACTTAGTCACTGGTGCTGCTCTTATTGTTGAAGAAGTGGGGTCTGTACCGACTGGACCTTTATAACTCTGCAAAATCTTTGTGTTTCCCTGCTGTGCTAATCATGGATAGCACATCTACTACCATGATTTTAGCCATTGGTAGGGATTTTGGTGGCTATTCCCAAGCTCACAGAGACCGACAAGATGGAGGCTGTGTCAAAGCAGCACGTGGGAAAATCTTACAAGGTTTATTAAAGAAAGATAATTGCCATATTTTATGTTTTTCACCATATTACATCAAAACATGCTATTTTTTCCCCCTAATATTATCTTTATAATAGTAATGAAAGTTGACCTTGTTTGGTATGACACTGTTCTCTTAAAACTCCCCTGGGTTATATATGTTTGCAGACACACGCTTTGCAGAAGATGCAAAGTCTTCTGTATGGAGCTCTACCAGAGTTTTTTTTGTTTGTTCTGCTTTTGGGTTTCTTTATCCCCCCCCAGTCTGTGTTTAGGAACATGTTATCAAACTACAAGTAAGTGGCAAATTAAAGTTTAGCTTAAGCTGTACGCATTGTATTTAACTAAACAAAACCCACAAACCCCTTAATTTAAACATCAACGATGTGGGAGCTGCATTTTTGAGGTTTGGCAGTGACACAGCTTTGGAGAACTGGAAGTAAGAATATCAGAGACAGAGACAGGGCCTCATCCTGTAAGGCTTTGCTCATTTCAATCTCTCTTCTTGTTTTCCTAGGGTACGTTTGCCTCTAGCACTTCATTCCAGTGGAAAGGCTCTTTATTTTGCTCAAAGACAGGGTCAGGAGGAGGTGACTTCTCCCTGTGTATGAGGGAGTGGGCTGAGGAGCTGTGCAAGCCGCCTCCTGCTCCTCCTGATCAGTAGAGGAGCAGCGCTGTAGCTTGACCATGTGAGGTATCTCACAGCACCTCGTTAGCATGGGATGATGGCTTTATTGAGGGAACAAGTCATAAAAAGGCTTCCTTTGGTTAAAAATGAGCAGTTTCATTTTAGTGTGATGACAGCCTGATACTGAGGATTGAATTTTTGTGTTAAAGCTGGTTTTCTGTGTGTGTGAGAAGGGAACTGTGGACACACATGCCTAGAAAGCAGCTCTGCGGGGGGTGAAATCAAAAGAAGGAATGGCTCAGAATTTTATTTTTTAAACTGAGGTCATCTCTCTCCTGTCAGCTCAATGGGCATCTCTTTAAGTAGCAGAACCCTTGTCTCAAAGTCCTGTCCCTGAATCTCCCTTATAAGTGATCATTTGCAGCTATGGATGAGCAAAAGTACCAGGGATGAAGGTATCAAATGTTTTTTACTGCTAGTCATAAAGCAAACATTTAATTAATGTATTGCACAGTCCTGTATCTTGTCATTATGGAAACACAGTCTACAGAAAGTTTCTAACCTGTTCCAATGGAAGAATCTAATGTGGGAAAATGTGTCAGCCTTCCCCCCTGCAATGTAATACGTGTTTAAAAATCCATGTTCACCTTTCATGTGAACATCACAAAGTGCTTTTCAGATGAGGGAACTGGAGCACAGATTAATGACAGACTTCTGGTTCCCTACTACAATGTATTTATTTCATCTTTCTTTTATATCTTGTTACCAAGGAAGTCCAAGCTTGTTTTTTGTTCATGGTTCATATCACAGTAGTGCCCCACCCTGCCCCAGTCCTGAGGTCTCCAGATGCTACTGTAATGTAAATAAGTCAAATCAGTAGGTCACCTGGGGGGGGGAGTAGGGGGTGAGCAGAGAGAACAAAACCCAGGCTCCAGGGCATGTTTTCCTGACCTCGGGAGTGGACTGCCTCCCTAGTGTTGGTTTTCATCATTGTCATTATATTGATGTCCAGGGAAAATGACACATAGAAGCAGTCATGCATTTCTGAAACCAAGGCCAGCATAGTAGTTGTTAGTTTTAGAAGCATCGTGCGTGAATAGCTCACCCAGCAAAGCATGTGATTACAGTCAGTCACAAGCTGATATGTCTGTCACTGGAGAACTGCAGACATGCACCATGAAGAACATTATCTAAGTTCTTCAGTACTAAAATGACAGACCTCTACCTGACAAGTCAGTACAAACTAATATACGTCAGGAGAGTTCTAACTTAACCTCTTATTAATTGCTGTTTATATTTTGTGATGGCAGCCAGTAGAGGGCAGTGGTGGATGTCTATATAGTGTAGAGTTATGCATTCACTTTCCGTAAGAGTCCAAATAAACCCACACGACTTGGTGTGACTCCCTGCCAAGAATATGTTCCATTCCTCACCACAGTGTTTTATCCAGCAATACTTTGTCTGCTTAAGCTACCAGCAAGTGGATTTAGTTCTTCAGCACATACTGTACAGCTCATGCTTCACAGAATCAGTAAGGTTGGAAAAGACCTCCAAGATCATCAAGTTGAACCATCTCCCCAACATTAGCATGAACACTAAAACATGTCCTGAAGTACCACATCTACATGTTTTTTGAACTCCTTTGGGGATGGTGACACCTTCCTGGGCAGTCTGTTCCAATGCCTCACCAGTCTTTCAGTATAGAATTTTTTCCTGATATCCAACTTAAACCTCCCCTGGTGCAACTTAAGCTCATTGCCTTTCATCCTAGATCAGAAGGTCTTAGTCTAACTCCATTGACAAAAAGAATGATAGTTCTTGTGATGTCTCGATACAGAGGATTTTCTGCTGAAATAGCAAATAATATTTGCAGATAATGTGTTGAGATATCCACATATCCATAATTGGGATATCCATGTGTAAAATCCATATTTGGAGATTAGGTGGGCAAGGGGGAAAAGTGTTACATATCTTGTGTAGTTTAACCACCCTGATTGGAGTTGGACCTGATTGGAGATAGTCTACTTCCATCCTTACTGATTAAGGTTTTAGGTCCAGCTATTCACTGTGACAATTCGATGTGCCTGGCTAGCGTGATGTACATCTAACACGCAGACATACTACCTGTGAGGGAGGTTCTAATATAAAAAGGGCTTTTTGGTGTTGTGGGCAGGTCAGAAAATGAATTGATTGACTGTATGGACCCAAATTCTCATATGAGACATTGTGGCCTCGAGGCTCCGGCCCATTCTCTGCTATCTGTATATTTAATATATTTTTTATGCGATGGCTCCATTCATGTCCCATTCTTTGTAAAATAACTAGCACAGTGGTGCCCAGGTTGTGATCAGAGCCCCTGGGCATTATCTGTCATGAATAACAGTAATGTCATTTCCACCTTTAAAGCTTGTGATGACCTCATCATATTCTTTAGTGAAATATCTATCTTTTAAGTGGTGTTCATTGTTATTCCTCATAAAGACTGTGAGAGGAACATTGACTTGCCACTGAGAATACTGAATCTTAGAGCAAACAGATCAGTTATGGTCATTTTGGGGTGTTTTGGTGCCTTCGTATTCTTTAGGTTAAAAGGCTATTTATTCTTAGTGCTCTTGACCTGATTTTAATCCTGGGTAATGTCTTGCAGCCGTTGCATGGAATATATTGAGTAGAAAAATAAATTCGTTTTACAGAATGATGCTATAAGAGCAGTTAAAAAAGGTCAAAGATGGAATTTATTTTCTCGGTGTTGCTGGAACTCCTCCTGTGTTTGAGTGTTTAGAAACTTGATATGCCTTTATAGCAAGTGAATAAATCAGAGAAAAGCTAGAGCCTTATATTGGCAGTTCCTGAATACCTTGCTGAGTAGCTTCTCCTTGGAGGTAAATCTGTGAGAGGTAAAAGGTGTTGAATGTCTTCAGCTATTTGTGGATGTAGAACAGATCGGAGCAGGATGGAATAGAAACCAGCCATGAATTAAGTCACCACAAATGGTTTTCAGTCAATGCAGTGTTTCTGCCCATGCTAAAATAATAAAGAACGGGGGTGGCCATATCAGAGGTCATAAGAAAAAAAAATGAAATGCGCTAAATGTTCACATCTGTCAATCCTGCTCTTTTTTGGAGTGGTTGGAAGATAGCTGAAGAAATCATGATGCATATCCCAGCTGACTCTGTGCATAATCTGGGAGGTCTCCAGGGATGGTATTTGATTCTGAATGCTCACTATTTTTTCACATCAGTCATCAGACTGGCATTGCATGCTGTCATTAAGCTATTACCCAGCTTTTGTGAACACGCGGAATCTTCACAAGATAACCAGTGAAAATTTCAGTGTCTCATGGCAAACGTTTGCTGAACAAAGCAAAGATCATACTACTGCTTTCTTCTGATGATGTTCAGGGGCATGTACATTTAGTCCACTAACGTATCAGCAACTGTAATCAAAATGGGACTAAGGACTAAGTCTAAGGACAGGAAAACATTTCATGAAACCTACTAAAGAAAGTTAGAATTTTGTAGAATGTTCCTTGGAACAGTAAGATCTATTGAGCACTTGCAGATGACTCCTGTAAATTGATCAGGGCACCTGGAGCTACTTTTATAGGAGAAGGGAAAAGGCTTCCTAGTTGCTATAGTAAAATTTGTTAAAAGGGTAATTGGTGATTAGATTAATTTCTTGACAAATGCTTTTAACTGTAGCAAAGTACCAGTTCACTTGTGGATTTAACCAAAATGCTGTGGACTGATCATAAGTATTTTTATTGTTCTGGAGACTTTAAAGACTGTAGGTTTAGTATGATCTCACTGTGGCTTCCATTGATTTTGGTGGAGTGAGCCCAGAAAATGTTTCCCTATTTTAGGGGAAAAATAATTTGTCTTTTTCTCTATTGCATATGGTGTTTAACTTACTAGAAATACTACTTCTTTTCACATATATTGTTTATCCTGTGCTGGGTTTTTGCTCAAATTACATTGAGTTTTAGTTTTATCTGCTCTTCCCTTAAGAGAAAGAGGAAACTTATTTTAAAAATGATATTTTTCATGGAATTAAAAAAAAGTATTAGAAATACTTGTTTTACACAATTTTTTAGAAGACGTTTGTTTTGTTCTTTATTTCTTAAATGCTGTGTCTGCACTTTAGACTTTTGCTACTCATCCTTTTTGAAAATGAAAATGTAGACAAGGAAGACAGGGAAATTATTCCAAGTATTCATACAGTTTTTACAGTGAAAGATGTGAAAGATTCCCTTGGTGTTCAATTTTGTACAGATGTTTTATAGTATGTATTGATGCTATCTGTAAACCCTCAACATCTGGAAACAAAATCAACCTTTTTCTAATCTATATGGAGTTTTTTTTTTAAAAAAGACCAACTTCCCTTCCTTGTTATTCAGTAGAAAGAGCTGTGTTTGCAACAGGACAACAGCAATTCTAGCTTAATTTTGCCAGATGTGTAGTAATGTCTTTGTTTTGCTTTAGAAAGGTGAGTGTTTCAGAATGATTTTTTTTTTTTTTTTAATTTGGGATATTTTGATAATCAGTAAATAATTTAAGAGCATATGAATTAGGATGAATGTCTTTGATAAAGGTATTTTGAATTAAATATTATTGAAATTTTAATTTCTTTTTTTTTTTTTTTGCTTGGCTCCAAGTTACCCATTGAGTCATATTTTCTGTTAGCTACAAAATTTTCCTTATCTAAAGTCATGGGGGGCAGCAGAGTTAACCCATGAAAACATTTTTGCCCAATGGTATTTTTGGTAACTTAATTTATGCTTAATTGTTCAATGTAATTATAAAGAGTACTTTAGTGATAGTTTATGAGAAATAGTCTTAATGAACCATTGCTAACACATTACATGGCTGCACAAATGAAACGTTGCATCATAGTCTGCTAGTTCTGGCATCAGGGTTTTTTTTAAGTAAATAAAAGGTGACATGAGCAGATTTGGTGCTGAGCTCAGCCTTCAAGAAAGAATAATTTTCCCCATACCACATCAAGATTTCTTGCTCCTTATATCATTTCCCTGCACCAAGTGTAATGGCACTCTGTATATGTCATCTCTACAGTAGAAAAAGTAGCTTGTCAAATAGACTAGGATATTCCTGCTTGGTATCTGTGGACTATGGATGGTCTATAATGGTGGCACAACACTGTTCTTATAATCGTATTGGAGTGTCTGCTACTTAAGGCAGTCAGGGGGCTGTATGATTTAGCTTGGACACCAGCATCTATTTGAAAAAACTAGGCTGATTTAAATTGATATTGCAACTTGTAACACTAAGGACAATGACATCACCAGCAGATGTGGAGCTTTATAAAAAAATTGTCTTCAAGCTATTGTGAAAAATAACAAAACAAAAGCTCAGCAATGAATCCTAATGAATAAGATCTTTGCATTAGTTCAGAGAACGCAATATGTGTCTTTTTAGACCTTCTCAGGTGCCTAGAATAGTTCTCCACTGCAGCTGTGAAAGGACAAGTCCAGCTACTGTGTTACACTCTTTTTTTGAAGTACCTAACAGCCATTCAGTTTCTTGATCAAGGCCCTTTGCTATCTATTGCAAATGATCTTAAGAAAATGTTAAGAATATATGTAAATAGCAGTGTCTAGTCATATAAAAATAACAGAAATAACTCATAACTATTTCACAGGTTATCTGGAAATACATCTGTGTATTAAGATGTAAATTTGCAGTGTCTTTGTATTCTCTTGCCTTCAGCTGGTCACAGTATTTGCCTTTACTTCTCTGTATTGAGTGCAGATTTCAGAGGTTTCTTTCAAGCTATTTCCTGAAATATTTGATCTAGTTAGTCTTATGTAAATACTAGCAATCTAGGGCAAGACTCTGGCCTACTTTTATTTGCCAAGGTCTGGAGTAACTATACTCAGCTGAATTATTCTAGACTTGTGTGGTAAAGGAGATCAGTCTGGTCTCCACTAGTAAATGTGAAATGTATTCTCCCATTTGATTCATGCGTGTTGTTCTCGTTATCCTTAATGGATGTTGCACACATATATTAGGAGAATAGACCCTATTAGGAACTGTCTAAGAAGTGAAATGAAGATGATAATCACTTTGTCTTGGATGAGGTATTCTATTTATTCTATGGGATTTTAAAGAATACTTTAGTGTTTAAATTATCTGGTGCATTAGAGAATGGTTTAGATAGGCTTTGGTTGATTGATAGTAGTGGGTATATTTTATAAAATTATTATATGCATTGGGAGTTTAATTTTGCTGTGAATTATATTATTTTTGGATATGCAAATTGCCCTCTCTCCCAGGAGACTGAAATAATGTGCTGGTTATTTGATTTTTAGCAATAACTAAAATTATGTGTTAAATTAGGCTCAGTTAGTGTCATGGAATAGGACAAACCTACTTGTGTGTGGGAGTCCGGAGTCCTTGACAAAGCTGCCTTTTTTTTATAGTAAAATAAGTGGGGTGCCTTGTGGTTTGTATCCTAGAAATCACCCTTCTCCTCATGTATGATCATGTAAGAAGGCCAAGTAGTCTGGCAGAGAGACAAGGCAGCAGAGCCATTCACTGAGATTGAGGGTGGGTGCTCTCCAAATGAGAATTAAACTAATTGAAGAACAGATGAGTGAACTGGAGCTATTGCCTTGCCTTACACTTAGCTGACACAGAATACTGTAATTTTGAATGCTGTCATCCTTTAATTTTCATCTCTTGCCATTCAGATCAGATGAGGCTGTGACTGAAGCAGTTAAGTACCTACATGAGGGCTTCGAGGGAGCATTCAGTGCCAGCTGAATAGTGCAGAGATCTGCAGGTTGCATCTCACTTTTCAGGTCACCGGGCTTTATGGTAGGGCTGCAGGAGGGAATAAGGTTAAAAGAAAGATCATTGGATCTCCTTGTTGTTTGGACTTCATGGCTTCCTACCAGCAGCCCCAATTTAGTTAAGGTTGTTATTTTCTCTACTAGAAAAGAGAAATCATGAGAAAAGTAAAGTGACGTTTGTTATAGCTGATGGAAAGCAAATTGAGTGCAGCGAAGTGGGTGATCTGTATTGAGGACTAGGTGGCAATGTCACACATCACCCTCTGTGCAGAACCTGGCAAGTGTAAAGATTCTCTTCCCTTCCTAACTGGAGAAGGGGATGGTTGTCATGCTAGATGGATGGAGCAAATATAGGAGGACCAGGGAAGTTCTTTTATGCCTGTAATTGAGGAGAATCTGAGATAAACTGTTAATCTCCAAGAGACAGCAAAGAAAGTTTTATCAGTCAGTCAGTTGACAGCTTTGCTCAGAGGAAGAAAAAGACTTAAGTCTGAGTACTTTCAGAGCAGAGTGTATCGTTTCTAAATAGGGGTGGGTGTGTTAGTGTGTGTGCAACCTTAAATGGTCTGAGCACAAGGTGTTTGTCTGAAGCACAGGGCTGGAATTTGGAATAACATTCAAATAATGAATAATATATTATAGAATAATATATTATGTATTATATAGTTATTACATAATTTTATGATATAAATATTAATATTTATAAAAAGTAATGCAGCTAATTTCCTAGACAAATATAAATACACTATATTGGGCAACTACAGAATTAAGACTTTAATTTGTTTTTATTGGACTACATTGTCTCATCTCATCTCAAAAGGCTTGTATTTAACTTTAATTACAGATCACTTACGTGTTCTTTGATCCTGTAGGTGATAATGTGTAGTCATAATTTAGGATGCTATAATTCAGCTGTGGTAGGAACTCTGGGACAGACTCTGGGAACACAGATTATATAATACTCAGAGTCTGGGGTGTGTAAGCAAAAGTTAGCAGTGTGGTGTTCAAATTCTGTGGAATTAGGGACCATCCACCCAGGCATCTTTCTAGACAAAACTTTGAATGTGACCGTAAGCCAAGCACAGTCAGGGAGATTGTAAAACATGCAATGCTGCATCAAAACTACTGCATGACTCCTGTAGTCTCTGTTTCCAGGTAGTACTTGATCTTTCCCAAGGCAGGGGTGGAAAATGGACGATAGTAGGAAACTGCCAAATAATCATAAATTTCAACATTTCTGAGGCTTCTCATATACAAACAAAAAAAAAAAAAGTAGAATAGTATTTTCTCCAAAACATTATTTATAACATTAGCTGCTGTATTGATTGGATATCTTCTCAACTAGTGTTTTTATTGACTTTATGTTCTTAGCTGTTCATCATAGTACTTATACTTTTCCTTGTTCCTTTTCTTTTTCATACTTAGAGGCACAAAAAAATGTCATTTCATCTCAATAACAATAGGACTCGATGATTTTCACATTTATAAAAGTGAAAAAGCCCAAGAGGTTCCCCACATTTTCAATTTTTTATTTTTCTGTATCACTTTCCTCAGCCTCCTGTGCTTGCATCTCAATGACCACTTCCTTGACAAATCAGAAAGTCTTCCTGCTGTCAGAAAAACTCCTTATTTCTGGCTTCTACTATTTGGAACAATTTCTTCACATTCTCTCCACCTCATCAACTCACCTTATTGACGGTCCCTTGTGCTTCACATTTCATCTAAGAATGTATCTTTCTCCCCCGTCCCTCTCTGTACCTTCATTACTTTGTCATTCTTCTCTGTCTTGGTATTAGAGTCATTAATAGTGTAATTTCCAGGTCAAAACCAATAAGGACACAGCTTGTTTGAAAAATGCTTTGCTTTATTCTGTCAATTCCCCAGGCTGCTTCTCTCCCTGCAAAAATGAGGCTCAGTTTCTGGAAATGTTCCCCATCAGCTCTGCAGTGCAAAACTGTATCCTTAGGTTGGTTTATCTGTAATGATTATGGTTATGTAGAAGAGGAGGGCTATCAGCCTTATTTTTCTACTATTTCTGTTAGACCAAATGAGAATCATTCCTTCTCAAAACCATAAGCAAGTTACAGCCATTTGCTGTGTAGCACATGTAAGGGAAAGTCATCACAGGAGAGTATCTTGACCAGGAAATACTGATAGCCTTTTCCTGGAGACGAAACTTGAATACAGCGCATTACTGATATCTCTTGCACTAAACAGTGCTGTTGAATCCTGGTTTGCTTTAGTTTGGTGGAATTCTTTGGAAATACTTTCAGAATTTAATGTGAGCAGCATGAATTTAAGTGTTTCTTGTGATTATTCCCCCCTTCCACAATACAAAATAATGTTGTGTGTGGGCTGTAAGTTTCATCAGGTGCATGGTAGTTTTACATCCCCTTGGGATAGCTGTCTGTAGCCCCTGACAGTGTGCCCACAGGCAAGATCTCTGGGTCAAAGTGCTGCTGGGCTTTATAAGCCTTATGGCTCCTTACAGGAGGTAAGATTGGCAGCTAAGGTAGGTGTGCCAATAACAACACGGGTAAAAAGCAAATACAGAGCTGAAGGGAAATTTGAGCTAGCATAACCTGTGTCGACAAAAAACTCAGGCCCCTTTGAACCATATCTTCAACCATGAGAAATTTTTTGCTCTAATACAGTGGTACAGATGTAGAGGCAAAACTTTCTCTGTACAGATGTGGTCAAAGAGGCCAGGGTCTGCCCTAACCCTGCCTGAGCCTGCTGTGTGTGTTAGCACCCTCACCTGTCCAAGCTGCTCTGTAAACAAGAGCATTACTTTGCTGCCACACAAAATGGCTTTGTGTTAAGGAATTGTGCTGTCCTGTGGGCAAGCTGCAATTCAGACAGCCTCTTGGCACAGAGGAGCTGGTCTCAGGGAGTGATGTTTTCCTCTGCTTTTGAGTGTATCATATGTTTTTCACAAATGAATTTCTTAGTCTGAATGTGATGCCATGGTGTGTGGATCAATACTGTTCCTCTGTGGCAAGGTGTACAGAATGCCAAATGTGTTTGGCAGTCTATTATTATAATGCAACTTAGCAGAGCCAAGAAGCCTGCAACCACCACTTTCATTAAGGGTAATTATCCTTGAGCAGCTGGGATAGGAGCAGGGGCCTGAATGGTAATTAGCTGCAATTGTTAGGAGATGCATTTTCAGGTTCCCGTACCATTTTCTCTGTGTTTAAAAAATAGGCTGAGGCAATTGTGATAAATCCTGAATCCTTGCTGCTGGAGAGGAGCTAGCTGCCCACTGATCAGCTCAAATTAGGATGTTCTTTGCATGTCCATGTGGTCATGGTGCAGTAAGAAATCACCCTGCGCTTGGATGGTTTGGGTCTTTGCAGCAACATTAAGAGTTTCCTGTTTTCTCAACAGATGTATTGCTTTATTGTTGAGTTTTATGTTGTAATAAATTAAAGTGACAACTGCTGCAGATCTGTTTCAATTCCATTTTGTTATACAGGTAGAGAGATACGTATGCATGTTACCAGTGAACAGAATTACCAGACTGGTAGAACCAGACAGATACAACAGCAGTTACAGATACAATTGATGTGTTTCTATCCATCAACATTTTCAAAATGTATATATTCAGATGTTTGGTGCTAGATTTAAATGGAGGAATAACATTTCTAAAACATTTTTTTTTCCCCTCAGCCTTTTTTAGTTTTTTGGTTTTTGGGGTTTTTTTAGGTGTCAGTAAATAGCATTGGAAGAGCCTGACGAGTAGTATGTCCTTGCTGCCAACCTCTTCTCGTGAAATGAGAGAATTCATAAAGAGAGGAAAAAGAATTAGTAAAGCTCTTATCATGGAGAACAAATCTGCTAGACACTTCATGACTCCTGCTCTGTCCTTGGATAAGAAAGGCTGTCCTTACCTACTAATGTTCATCTTCAAAACTTTTTACAAGTATTAGTTAATGAACTCTTGGAGTACTAATTAACAATTAAAAAGAGGTGCATGATGGAAAGCTGAAGTAGAGATGTTAGGTAGTATGTACTTTTCTTGTATTTCTATGTAGGAAGTACTTCTTGTTAGCTTAGAAGAAAAAAATAAAGATTGAAGACTTGCTTCTGTGCTTTGCAAAGGACTCCTGAGGAACTGTGTCAGTGAGAATGAAGGGCATTCAGCTTGTCTGTGCTAGATGTGGGCTCCTGGCAGGATTTGTCCTGATGTACACTTGTCTTTTCTGGTTGCCCCATTATATTTTCCATGACTGGCATTTGTAGTGTACTACATAGAGTAGTTATTGGCTTCTTTTCACATTGTGTGTGAGAATAAATGGTAGCTGTCTGTAAAACAGGCATGTTTCAGAATAGTGCAGATTTGACTGTATATCCTTAGAAATGCCTTTTTTCCTGCTACTTCAGACTTTTTTTTTTTCTGTGAGTTAAAGTTTTTCTGCTGTCAGTTGGAAATTTAAAACAATGGTTTCATCTCCTCCTCCCGTGTTAGCACAATTTCAACACACGCTATTTATGACAGTATTGAAAATCACTGATGGATTGCATTGGTGGGAGTGGAAAGGACTCCAGCAGAGACCAAAGTGTTTGAGGAGCAAGGCACAGGCCTGTTTTTTGCTGTACGCCTTGAGGTAAGTTTTTCAGCTTTCTGATTGAAAGTCTCCACCAGTCTCTGAAGGGGAGGCCATGCTCAACTATCTGTTAATTAGTAAGCAGTTTTCATCACCAGATACATTTCTTTCTTTGATACTTCTGCAAACCACAAAGTCCAGCAGTTCATGTTCTGTTTTAAGTGTGCTTTGTTGGTGCTGCTACTGTTTTGGCGGCTGCTTCTTTGTATAGAAAAGAATGTGATACGAAGGCTTGGTTATAGTAAAGCCTAACAGAGAAGAGCTCACAGGGTGAGTGGAGATGTCCTGAGCTTAAAATAATGACCTATTTATAAATAACAGAATCTATCCAAATACCTGCTTTTGCAGTAACTCTTCTCCCTGCCCTCCTCCCTTTTTTTTTTCCCCTTGGGCTAATCTTCCAGTCCAGCAGCTATTTGCTTGTAGATTGTGTGAAGTTACAACTTCATAATTGAAATACCCCCATTTGTTGGCCACATAGAGGACCCCTGGTGTCTTGTTAAGTGCTCCATTACCAGTGAATGTTCTTAATTATGTTCTGGAAGATGCTGTTTAAGTCACAAGTCATTTGCTCAAGGTTTGGGCCCAGCAGGTAAACATTTTCAAATTAATTTAGATTGCTAAGGAGAAACCACTTAGATCTCTTGAATCCTGATAACTTGCAGTTCTTACTGAATTCAGTGGGAGAAGAGATTATTTACTGCATTTGGAAATTAGGTTGATTGCTGGTTAAATGACAGTATACGCTTGTATTAGTCTTCCAGCCTGGAATATGTTGTATATGATTTGGCTAGAGAGAGATGTGTCCATAAAGTGCCTGACTTGCATATTTAGAAAGGACACTGGGCATGTGCTGATGAAGTTACCTATAAATCACTACAAACAACATCTGATCGTGAACATTTGTTGTTCCCTATCTTACCAGTTTTAGATAAAGTGAAATAATAAAGCTGACTTAAGAATCTCTATTATTCCTTTCTGCATGCAGGTATGTACTATAGCAAATGCTCTGCATATTGTAGATACTGAAGGTATTTATAGATGATTTTTCTTTTATCCTTTTATGGAAGGGCATAACTTTGTTTTTAGGGACCTGCACTTAATGTAAATGTATTTTTTTCATTTCATTGAAAGCCATAGTATCCTTCTAATTTCTTTGCTGTCATTATCATCATCAGCTTTGTCCTGCCCTTACTAATGAATGATAATCATTAGAAACCCAGAGTCAGCAAAATTTATACAGGACTACATGCAGCACGAAGGGCAGGGCTCCCAGGGCTACATTGGTGATGGAGCCGGAGCTTTACAACAGCAGACTTTTATCTTGAACAAAAGCAGATGCTGACAAAAGATAGAGGAAAGTGTTCCCCTGCCCCCCATATCCAGTTGTCAGTCAATCAGTAAATAAAGCTAGCAACCAAGCAAACTAAAAAAACCTTTGAACTGATGTAAATGTCCTTTAGCCTAGCTTAAATAATTCCGGAATTTTTAGTGAGGAAAATATGCCCAGGTCCTACTGACAAATAAAGTAGCGGGAGGTTGGGAGTTTGACATGAGCATGGCCTCAGTTTCTGATGCACACATACATCAATTATGATGATACCCGAATTTTCAGAATATTAATTTTGACAGAGTCTGTTGGCAGAAGCATAGCTTGTATTAAAAGTGGTCAGAGTGGTTTGTGTACATGCATTTTTCTTTTTTATTCACTCCCACTGCTGATAACCTCTGGGAAAACATGTTAGCTATTTTAGTCCAAGCTAATACTGGTAAATATCACTACCTTTTAGTTCTCTACTTTGGTTTCCATCTGTGACTTTGTTAGTATAGAACTTCTGGCTTCATAAATCATAAAAAACATGGAGCTTGCAGAAAAACTGTCAACAACAGAATTTAAATTTATAAATAACTGTAATGCTATACTTGTTAAGATTTCTACAGGAAAATATCATTTCAACACACATTCACATCCACCCACAGTAAAAAAAGATGATTTGTTTTTTTTTAGCTAGGTAAAATAAAAAATTACTGTTGTATGTCATGGAGGTTGTTCTGTCAGAGTTTATGAAGTAATTCTATCTATTTGTAAGTAAATTTACAATAAAAATTCACATTTTGATGAGTGAATCTTACTCCAAATACTGTATGTGTAGGGGAGGGATTGGAGACATCAGACCCTGTATAAGAAATACAACCTCTGACTGACTTCTCCTGCAAGCAGGGAAGGTGCCTGAGGCAGCTGACAGGAAAGCTGTGTGTGGATGGACTACTTAGTCACCAGGAGGTGGGTGGCACTGTAAATTGGTTTGTGAGACTGGTTTTGTGTATTGAGATCATAGAGGTGGTGTGGGTATTTGACAGCTGGTTGTTCGTGGAAACAGAGGGGCTCCTATTGGAAGAACATATAAATAATGTGGATTTGGGCTGTGGATAGAAAAGCGAGCAAGTGCTTAGCAAAAGGGGTACTGGGTGCTTGAGGGGTGTGTGGTACAGCTGGATTTGGAAGAGCACAAGACTGCAGGGTCAGCACAGTAGTCTCTCAACTTGATAACGGTGCTTCCATGTCCCTGTGACCTTTTCTAGTAAGCGTTAGGCAGCTGGAGGGGAGGTCTGTGGCTACCCTTTCTGTACTGGTGACCATGTCTTGAAGTTCTTCCTGTGCGCTTGCTGTGCTCAGTGGGACTTGAGCCTATGGGTCAGAACTGATCTTGGGTGAGGAGTGGTGGAGAACCTCTTTTCTGACAAAAGAACAGCTCACCATTTTTCTCCAGGTAAGTGGTCCACAAAGACAGAGGTCCTGCTTAAGTACGAGCAAGCACTTGGATACATGGTTAAAATGAAAAAATACTTTAGCAGAGATGGCAAGAAAGACAAAAGCTGCAGACATTGTGAATGGAGTGGCTGAAAGAGTTATGAAAATGGAAACTGATTTATCTTTGTAATAGAGACTTTGGCCTCTTAATTTTTAACATCTGGGATTCTCTCTTTAGTTTCCTTTCTACTGAGAACAAAGAGATAACATGCTTCAGTCAGGTTCTTCTGCCCTGCCATCCTCCCAGGTGAATTTAGATATGAATTTCTTTCTGCTTTCCCAGCCACTGCTGAAACCTGTCTTATAAATAGATCCCAAACTTTTCCCCTGCATCTGAAGTTCCATTTGCTTCTGAACAGCCAGCCATGGCTATAGCTGTCTTCCTGTATGCCAGATGACTTCTGCAGTTGTTTTTCCTCCAAGAATTCTCACTGTTTTCCCCTACTCACTGGAGATAGGAAGATATGCCTCTGCACTTCCTAAGTGACCTAGATCAAAAGGGATAGAGTTGACAAGAATTATTGCATCATCTTCTTCAGCACATTCATCCTACTTGCCTGCTGATCTCCAAATGCTTTCCTCTTTTGCCAGTCTTTTTAGTCATTTCAGTGGGACATTTCCTATAATATTCATACATTGATATCAAAGGGTTTATTGGAATTCAAGAAGCAGCAATCGCTGCTATGTATCAGCAGTAATTAGCATTCTTTTAATCCTTGTTCCATAACAATATAGCATCAAAGACCCTGAAGATAAAGGAGCAGTAGCATCTAATGGTGCAGAGACTGTTTTCACCAGGTCATATATCTATATTTCATCGTAGAATGTCTCCAGGGATGGGGCCTCCCTGGGCACCCTGTTCCAGTGTTCCACCACCCTCATGATGAAGAACTTCTTCCTAATGTCCAGTCTACAAGGACACCCCTTGTCACCAGTCTCCATCTGGACATCAAGCTATTGACTGCTACCCTCTGGATGCAACCATCTGGCTAATTCCTTATCCACTGAACAGTCCACTCATCAAATCCAAATATCTTCGACTTGGTGAGAAAGATGTTGTGGGAGACAGTATCAAAGGCGTTGCAGAAGTCCAGATAGATGACATTCATAGATCTTCCCTTGTCCACTGATATAGTCACTACTATTTGTTTAGTAAAAATTTGAAAGAAAAACTGGAAGTTCTGTTATTTTTATTACTCACAGAAATCAAACTACTTTTAGTCTGTCTCGGATGCAGAATGTGTGTGCACCTGCCCACTAGTATGAGGAAAAGCAAAGAGATTACAGCTAGGCAGCAAAAAGGCTTTTTGAGGACTTCTGTGAGTTGAGGCTCTGGGTTTATTCTGACAGTTCTTCAGAACTGATACGCCACTGCTGTGTTGTGAAGCATGCCAGGGTGTTACTGTACTGTCCTCCCTGCATCCCTGTGGGATGGTTCATCTTCCCTTTCTTTCCAAAGAATCCAGAAATGGTTTTTGATGCATGTTTTTAATCACCAGGAATAATCTAACTAGCTTGCTAATGACTGTGTGAAAGCTTTGCTAGAAAAAAACAACCAACTAAATGAGAATATATTCCATTCCTCCCCCATCCCCACCCCCCCAGTTACTTTTTCAGTTGCAGGGCCACCACTACTTCTTCCTTGTAAGGCATGTGTTTCTTTCTTTTTGTCCTGGTGAGGCATGCATTGATTTATTTTCTTTAACACTCCTGTTTCCTCATATTCAAGAGTGCTGTCCTTAAGCCACGAGGCACTGTTATGTTATTTGCCGGTGAGCAGAAAGGACCATTCCCACCCTTGTTGCTTGAAAAGACTACTCATAGTGGAACATATATTTAGAGAGGCCAAAAGTAATCTGTGAGGTAGGGGTACAGCTTGTGCTGTACTGGCTGGTGTCTGGAAGAGATGGCAAAAATCTCTGTTAACATCTTGTTGGTGTCATTCTGACTCAAAGCCTGGAATAAATGGTTTATCATGTCCTATCCCAAGCTACTTGCATCAAGGGCAGTTCTAGTCCTGACTGGTTATTGGACAGGCATGCTTCATGTAGTAGTTCAAATTCCTCATCATTTATTATGTGAAGGTTAGTGGACCAGTCTGAAGTATTACATGTTTTACTGCTGTATCTGTAATTGTTTTAGCCTATTTATTAATCTACAGCTGTTCCATTGCATAGCTGAAGATAGCAGGGCTTTCAAACCATCTTATATGAACAGATGGAGCATCAGAAAAGGTATATATCTTAAAAATCCAGACCAAACTCTCCCCCCTGCCCCCCCAACCCAAAACAAACAAACAAAACTCAACACCCAACAAACAAACTAACAAACCCAAACAAATGCAAACCAAGCAAGCAAACAAAAATCAAAACCAAAAAACCCACAAACCAAACAACAAGAAGAAACACCTGGTAGCCATATCTGAATAGCTGCAGATACTGAGATCTGCACTGAATATCTGTATGGTAGTGTCCCCAACAAAAAAAAACCCTCTGCTATGTTATGAAAAATTTCCCATACTGTTCTGGGTGACCTTACTGAGCACACAGTCCTGTAAACCCTGAGAACAGTAGCCATCATTAACTAGATCAGTAGCCTGAACTGCTATTGAACTACTCCAGTCTCAGCAGCCTTAGTTTCCTTTAGTAGATATATTGATGAACCAACACTAATTCCTCAAGCTGTTTATGCTTCATGTTGTCAGAACACCACACTAATGCTTTTTCACTCCCTTCAGATGGCTGAGAGAATACTAAACTGCATTTTTATTTCAAAGTTAGTATTACACTGAAAAACATGTATTCAGCTAGTTGCAGCTGCTGTCCTAGTGTTTCAGCCACCCCCAGCTGTACCTGCTGATCACTTGCACTGGTTTCCCTTACCCAGCTTTGTCCACTTGGCATCAAAAACTGGTAGAAATAGCATTCTCAGCTGGAGCTTTTTAGCTTAAAAACACTCTTCCAGGTTCCAACAATATCATTAGGGACATGGTAACACTACATAGAGCCTTTTTTTGAACCACCATAGAGAGCAACTGATTGCTTAGTAAGCGTGCTGAAAGGTCTGAGCATTAATGAGGACTTCTTTGGAGTGCTGCTGGGGGGACCAGTTAAACATCACCCAAAAGTAAGTTTGTTCTCCTAAGATGCTGGGAATTCTTATGGTGCTGTCATCAAGGGTTGAGCTTTCTTTTAGGTACAGCAATATTGGAAATACTGTTTTTAAATACGTATATGTAGATATGCAGTGAGCAGAGACTTCTTATTCCACTGAAAGTTTTTCCTCTTTGTTGCAGAGGCTTGTGATGAGTTATGATAAATTTTTAACTTTTGGTAAAGAAAAAAAATCTCAATTCATTCCTAGTTCACAAGTTTTACCCCATGCATAGACTTGCTTCAGGGCCTTGTATCAGGCCACCCTGTGTTTTTGCAGCCCTCAGTGTCTCCCTGTGTCTAGCAACAGGTATCTGGGTAACTCCTCACATAGGCTGCTCTATTAACTGCTTCTGGTTACTCTTCTGTATCAGCCACTTCTCATTTCCCTGGCATAACCTCACTCTGCAGTTCAATCTCCAGTGTTCTTTGACTTCACATTGTCTCCAAATGTCAGCTGATTGGGGACTTGCCTTGTAAATGATCTTTCTCATCTGATCCTCAGGATACCAGTGACTATCTTGCACATGGACCTTTTCCAGTTTTTTTAATCCACTTTCCTAGCAATTGTTTCTTGGATTGTTATATCTGGTGTGAAGTAGTTGCCCCTGAGGCTTAGAATTGGAGCTGCTATCTTTAAGAAAATCCCAGCTTCTGTGTCTATAAGTCTGCATACAGCTTGGTCTGTAGGTTTGTGCAGCATGTTTGTGTTGCTCACCAGTGCATTGGGAGGCTCCCTTGCTAATTGTTTGCAAACTGACTTTTCACAGATGATCTCTCATGTCTTACATCTGGGCACAGAACTCTGTCTGGGATACCCTTGCCAGGTTTGGCACAGCTGGCTTTGCTTCACTTGAGCTGTCTCTTAAGACAACTGGCACAAGGAAAACTGCATGAAAGTATTTGCAGTGCATACAAATAGGCGTACAGAAGTACTCCTCCTATCTGCCTTCTGGCTTGTCATCCCTTTTGATGTTTCAGAAAGCTGGTCTTTCCTTCCTTCTCCCCTGCTTAGAAGCACTGTAAGCTTGTACAGCTATCTATAAGACCCAGTGAGAAACCACAGGCAAGAGGTTTTGGTATCACTGTTGATAATTCTGTTAGATACAGTGCAGCTTTTTCTTTAGCGTTTTCATATATGGAAAGCGTAACTCAAAATTCAAGTATGGAGATGCTTGGTTTGATGAACATAATCAGTAAATTTAATCTCGTGTGGAAATGCTTTTTGCCAGCTGAATCTGCTGGCAGCACTTTATTATTTTGAAAGATCAGAATTTTTGAACACAAACATTTATGATTTCAGAAGACATAGGTAGGATGTCTATTTGTTATTTACTGTAATAGATAACTACTGTCTTGTTATCCAGCTTTAGTGCTAAGATACAGGTCCACCAGGTGTTTTGGCTGGGTAGGTAAGGTTTTACTTGGCAAATGCAGCTGACTTGCTGTTTTAGTTCACCTAGAAGTGACACAGCAGCTTATACTGGTCATCACAGCCAATATGATATGGAAAAAATTAAGAATTTCAGAATATAAAAGGAATAAGAGGGAAGAGGAGTAATTTTATAAAAGGTTGCTATTTACTCAAAAATGTGATCTGTCTGTGCTTTGTATTGCAAAGGTAAAAAGGCAAAGGGCCAAGTCAGCTTGGGCTCATGTTAGTATAATCCTGTGGCAGAATAACAATATTTTCCCATTATATCGGGAGATCTCGACCAAGTTGCATCCTTATTGTACTAGACACATAACCATTTAGTGTTGGAAACTTCAGAACACTAGATTTAGCATAGGGTGAAAAAAAAAAAAAAAAAGGCTAGGAAAGGAGACATCTGAAATCTGGGTGTTTGTGGTAATTGTATCATTAGCATCAACATGAATTGTCCAACCATTAGGAAGAGTTCTTGTTAGGCAGTTGAGATGCACAAAACAGTTTTGAAACGAGAGACAGCATCTTCTATGCTCCTAAAAAGAAACAAGCCAAAGATGGAGCATAGTCTGGGAAAACTGTACCATAAGCTTGTTGGTTGTACTGAACCCCACTGCAGAAAACCTGAAAGCCAGATGGGTTTCTGTGCCTCAGCAAAGGCAGAGTAGGTGTTTAGCGAGCAGGCTGATGGAGGTAATAAAATCATTGTGACGTTCTGCCAGGTGCCATCTTAATGAGGCTCAGGGCCAAGCCTGAATGAGCTTCCTGGCTCCATATCCCCATGCATAACTGTGGCTTCTGCTGCTTAAGGACCCAGCTTGTCTGCACAGCCTGCCAGCATCTCCTCACTGCCTCAGTGGGCAGGGGCTGGTGGACAGAGGCTTCCCACCAGGCTGGAGAGGAGCACAGGGCTGGAGCCAGTGCTGTCAGCTATCACCTTGGCAAGTGGTGTACCCCAGTCTGGGAAGGCAGGGTAGGCACCTGCTCCCAGCGCTGGTGGAGGCTGAGGGTGAAGGCACGCACTGACTGTGAGAAAGGCTGGGGCTTTCTCTGCTGGCATGGCCAAATACTGTTTAGTCTACACCTCCCAGAAACTGAGGTATGACCCAGCTCTCCTGAAACAGTCTTTGAAAACTGTGTCTCCTACCTGCAGTCCTTCAGCTTTACAGAGTAGAAGGTCTCATCCATTGGTTCAGATGCATTGCTAGTGGGAAGCCTTGGACCGAGCTTAGCTTTCCTGTTGGAGACAGACACTGCGTGTGTTTTGTAATACACAGGGGAAAAAATCCCCAAATGTCAGCATCATTTCAACACTGCATTTTGGTGAATTTCTTCTTTTCCTAAGCTCAGAAGCTAGCTCCAGTTCGTGGGGTTAGCACTGGGGGAAGGATGGGCAGGAGGAATTAAAAGGGGCACAAACCAAACTCCCGTAATTTAGAAACTTTCTCCTGACATAGTCTGCAACATCTTCACAAGGGGACTTAGCTCATAGGTTGAGCAAAACCCATTGTTGGCCATACCCACTGATTTACAATATGTTTGAAATGTTCTTTTTAAACTGCTAGATATTTAGTGCACATGGAGAATGGTGACTTGAATGTGTCACAAGGTACAGGAGCACAGGACAGCATTCTGAAGAGCGTTCTTGCCTTACAGATGTGAAGGAGCTGTTCAGGTTTTGTTTTTTTTTTTTTTTTTTTTTTTCTACTCATCATATGCTTTAAGTCCTAATTATATTTTTATTCATTAAAACAGCACACTTAAACGCATTTCTTAGCATTGCATTGCCTGGAGCTGTTAGATACTCTTACAGAGTAATTGGGTAGTTAAGACATTGTTAAAGCACGTGTAGAATTTGAAAGGTGGTTTTTACTTGTAGGGCTTTATACACACTGCTGAACGAGAAAAAAAACCCAAGACAAGAAACAAACCCAAAACCAACCAAAAAGAGAGGAATTTCCAAGAAGCAACGTAAGCCAGCATTTAAGTAATAGCGAGGGTATAGCTTGATCTCAAAAATTGAAGGAAATTCAGAATTAAGACTAAAAATCCATGTTGACAATCAGCCCTGATTTTTACTTCTTCCTTTATTTTTACAGTAATGAGAATTGAGGCTGGAGTTGTCAGCCCTTTAGCTTTAGCTCAGAATCCAATTCTAAGTCAGATGCTTAATATTGATGAAGAAAAAAAATACAGATTCTTGCAAATCAGTTTTTCTTTTAATTACACTTTGTACTATCTCTATGGAAAGGAGAAGGTCTTAAAGAAAGCTATTCTTCCAGGTAATTGGCCTGTCTGGATATATTAAGACACAAGCATGGATGTGGTCTCTCAACAGCAGCAAACATTCATAAGGAGCACAACATAGATCAATGTGTAGGTAGAGGAATGGTGTGAAAGCAGAGAGGTTGCAGTATTTTGCAAACTGCAAGTAATAAAAATCAGGAGATTAAAATTGTTCAGAAATCAGTAAGTGTCTTAATGAGTGAATCCACATGTGTATATATTCTCTCTAGATGGTCAGTGTATTATATACAGTGTAAATGTAAGCATTTAAGTGTGTATGATGCTTCTATCAGTGTTTACTTTCTGACCTCTGAACAGCTACAGTGTAAAGTCTTTTAAACTTTTCTTTGAGTTTAAATATGACACTACCAGTTTAGAATTTAAATAATAAATTTTTTTTTGAGAAATCTTTAATTGCAATAAAATCCTTTTTTTTGTTTGTTTGCTTTGGAATTCTAAAGAGAACTCACTATTCTGCCTTGATGCTTGGCTGAACAGTGATTCCTGCAGATGTGACGAGACCTCCTGCTTCATTTTATTTTAAACACTGAGTGCACTCAGTGTCTACACAGGGGATGAAAATTTCAAACCCTTTGAATTGAGAAGTCCTTGGGATCATACAAAACAGGTAGTGTACATTGATCACTTGTCTCATCCCAGCCGGCTGCAATCGAATGCTTCTCTCCAGGTGAGACTGCTTTTCCTGCCGGGCTCCAGTGCTCTCCATCTCAGCTGTGAAGTAAGATGCTCTGATGGGAAGATCTACAAACCAAGTTCCTCTCAAATCATCATCAACTGGAGTCAAGGTCATTGGCATCCACCTCCTTTGAGATGGAAAATAAATCTCATGATCTAGAACTCAAAGATGATGTTCCTTGGTCTTCCCTTGAGAGCACTAATCCCTGATTTTAATCGGAGGCAAAACTTCAAAATGAGCACTTTATTAGGCCTCGTGATCCATGAAGTAAAAGAGCAACTTGCGCAGCAGCAGCAGCTTTGTATTCAAGTGGCAGTGAAAGAAAAACTTGAAATGGGCATAAAGGTTGAACAGAGATGCATTTCAAGGGCATTAAATATCTTTTAGGAAAATGTTACTGGCATACGGTGGTGTTGTTTCTTTTGTTGTTTTGGTTTTGTTTGTGGTTTGTTTGTTGTTTGTGGGTTAAGTGGTTTTTTGTTTGTTTGTTTTTTTAATGTACCTATCAGTATGGAAAGAATAAGATGTATTTTAAAAAAAGTGATCTACTAGCTACATCACTATGAGGGCTATTACTTGTTGCTGGCTTCTTCACGCTTTTATTTAAAGCTGTAGAGCTTTTGTGCTCTGAGTGTACCTGAGGAAACTGCCATGCAGTTCAGAGTCACTTCAGGATGTTTGGAGTAGAGATTTTTCTCTATGCTCCAGCATTTTTTTGACAAACAATGTTAATATGTATAATTGTGATGACATGTCAGAAACATCACCGTTTCTATAGAAGCTTAATGTCCCTGCATGATGCCGTAAACAAACTGATACCCACAGTTCTCTTGTCTTGGGTGACGTTCCTCCCTTTGCCCTGAATCCCACTCCAGCATTGCATGCTCTATAGCACCTATATATCTGTATGGCTGTTGCGAGCTGGATGCAGCCTGGCTGTGCTGTGACCACTGACATGCTCTGATTATTTTATTTATTTTTTTATTATATTGAAGATGCATGCCTCTTGAGGATTTTTGTGGGAAGAGAAGATCATTTGCTGGAAAATGAAGGATAGTCATACCAAGGGCAAACCGAAGTAGCTTTGTCATATTACAGCATGGAGCTTTTTATTTGCAGAGGAAAATAACTATATTGCGGTTTGGGTTAGTCTGGATCCGCAAGCTGGAAGGATTGACTTGAACTTCTTGGAGTCCATGCTGTTGACAAGTACCCTGTTTAGGCTAGCCTTTTTTTCTGGTTCCCCTTTTAAATGCAATTATAGTGAATTCTCAACTTTAGAGCTTGCATTCTTTCTGCAAAACTTGTTGCCTGGGTGGTGAACTTTGAGCTGGGAAATTCTCAATGAAGAGTAGTGCAAGGACACAAAAACCTAAACTAATTTCCCCTAATTTTTCTCATCCCCCTGACAAAAAAGGATGAAAGGCTATTCTTACAGTTTCTCTGTTTGGATTCTGTATCTCACTCTGCACCTCACAATACAAAATAAGCAGTCAGGAGTAATTTTAACCTTAATGGGAAATATTTGTCTTGCCAGGGGAAAGAAGAATCTTGAATTTACTTAAATTCCTTAGCAGCTCTAAGTAATTCACAACACAGCACATCCCATGTAGATCTGATAGCTGAGTGTATCAGAGAAATACAATTAAATGTAATAAAATGTAGATTTGAATCACAGTTTGGCCTGAATGTAACCCTGAAATAAGTGTCTTATATTAATATTTACAATAGATATCAATCATTGCAATTAGTAATAACACTAATGAGACAGAAGCAAAATAGTAACCTTATTAAAATTCTCGTTTCAATAATGTAATGTGACTCAGACAATTGAAGGGAAAATAGATGCATGCTGATTATATTTGGAAAAAAAAAAAAGTGACTTTTTCTTAACCTCAAACTCCTTGTGGTTTGATTTGTCACTAAGGTTTACAGTTACTTCTTGTGGTAATGTAGAGTTACATTAAAATTAATGGGGATCAGGAGAAAGAATAGCTGGAAGATCTAGTCTTGAGGCAGACTCCTGCTGGAGCAGGTTTGATTATCATTTATCTCTGGGGTTATGTGTCTTGCAATTTAAATATAATTTTGCATAACCTAAAATCATTAGGGATTAGGAATAATTATGGGAACCATAAAATATGTGATAATACTATCAGATGTAGTATTCATAGCATCAGGTGTGGTAAATATGTAGTGATTAAAATACTGAATTTTCAGGTACTGCTACTTTTCTAACCAAAACATCACAGTAAAATACAAGCATTTAATTTCTTGTTGCTGTTATGATCTCTCTGCTAAGTCAAACAGTACAAAAGAGTATAATTACTTTTCACCACATCTTAGCCAAGAAATGCACATTTAAAAATGGGTTCTTAGTAGTTTCTACAGCATTCTGTATTCTCTTGCCAGAAATCTTCTCTTCTGGTCCTGATATTTTCAAGCTGCAATCATGTAAGCCATAATGATAATGGAAGATATTTGGTGCTCTGAGAAAATATCATAAGCAAGAGAGTAGAAAATTATTTCAGTGCTGTCTTGGGCTTTGCAAGCTTAACAATGTGATCTGTCTCATGACGGCAATATTTGCAAAAACACTTTGTCTCACAGATTCTTTCCCAGATTCGTTTCATCTTAGACAGTCTCTTCATCTTCTTGTTTTCTCTCAGTTGCAGACTTTCTTAATTGCTACAAGACCTAGTGCACAAAAGTCTTGAATGCATCATCCAGAATCCTCCTGGCTGCAGCAGAAATGTCTGTGCTGCTTTTTGTTTGTTTGTTTGTTTGTTTTAAACACCTACTATGGTAATTAAAGGCTTCTTTCTGTTTATATTGTAGAGGTTGCATACAAGGAAATTAGTGTCTGTCTGACAGTTTTAAACCTTTCTTTTCTGTTACTGAAAATATATTTTCTGTAGCAGTGAATGCTGCAGTTGCCTGATCCTGTCAGCTGTCCATGTTTGGCAAGTGCAGAGAAGTACAGTTTGCAAAATTCTAGGTAAACTGGGATTTTTAAGGCACTCCTTTGGTTCTTTGCTATGAAGAATCTCCATTATTCCTTGTTTTTTGAGAGATTTCCCCTCTAGCTCCCCATTCTGGTGTCTATAGTGTTTACTGTTTAGAGTCTTGGAGGATTTTCTTTTTTACCCTGTAATTCTTCACTCTCTTTAGCTGGTTGCACTTCTGAGCAGGACTGGTGAACTCTGCTTTTCCATTTCACAGCTGGGTACAGTATGTGATCTTGAGGTTACCCTTGTAGAGGGGTGTTGGTGTTTTGTTCAGGCTGTCAGCATGCTGAAGTAATTGCTTATGGAATGAGAGAGAAACCTGTACTCGGTCTTGGGAGTTTGACTCATTTTTCCAAAGAAGTCCATACAAGTAGAGCTGGTATTCCTCTTAGAAGGTGAATGATGTCCTTTATCCTCCATGTGGGTGTACAGGTTTGGTGGCTTCCCTGGGCCCATGAAGATAGTTGACAAGAACTGCTGTCCCTTGGCTGCCTATTTCATGTCCAGTATGGAAAATCTGGCTTGGTTTCTTGGCCGGAGAGATTGCTCAGTCTTTTCTTAGTCAAAAAATGTCATTTTTCAGACACAGCGAAGTTATTTCTGTACATATCAAATGAATTTCCTTTTCCTTCCTCTTCATGCCACAGTTTAGACATGCTGGCTGTAAGGCCCTGCAGTATTGTTAAATGGCTGTGTGTCAAGTAGAAGGGGCCAGTCTCTTTTCAGTGGTGCCCTGCGATAGGACGGGAGGCAATGGTAGCAAGCTGAAACACAGGAAGTTCCACCTCAACATGAGGAAAAACTGCTTCACTGTAAGAGTGACAGAGCCCTGGAACAGGCTGCCCAGAGAGATTGTGGAGTTGCCTTCTCTAGAGACTTTCAGGACCTGCCTGGATCTGTTCCTTTGTGGCATGCCCTGGGTGATCCTGCACTGGCAGGGTGTTGGACTCAGTGGTCTCCAGAGGTCCCTTCCAACCTCCACTATTCTATGATTCTATGAAATGTGCTGCATATACACTTTCTGTGGGATTATCTAGACTTGTAAGTCCTTTGGTGTTTGTGCAGTGCCTAGCACAGTGGGTTTATTTAGAGATCTAAGGTGAAGTTTCATCATGAAAAGTAATGGTCTATGAAAGTTTTGGGGACAGCTTAAGCAAAAAAAAAAAAAAAAAGACCTTTATGAATCTTTTACCAAACTTTAGGTTCACTGTCTTCTCAGAATATCTTTGCATTTAAATAGCTCCAGGTAAATAAAAAGCAGAATATATAGAACAATTTTAGAGAAGACACAGGGCTTCCATACTACTCACCAGACAAATCATCCTGACTGTCTTCCCTGTCATTTATTTTCACATGCTTTCAGATCACTTTTGTCCTTCCCCATCAATTTGAAAATCAGTTATCTTTCTTTTTTTTTTTTTTTCCACAACACTTCTGATCTCTTAAACTTTTGTTAGAGGCCCATCATTGTTTTCTTGGGTTTACAACAATTTTCCTTACCCTTGATTGGACTTCCATAGCTAACCGGGAATTTGACTGACAGGAGAAATTGTAATTGTTTTCTTACCTCTCTCGCTGATGGTTTGGAAAAGAAATTTCCAACCTATTGCACAAAGCTAATACCTCCATGTACCTCATACTGGAGTTCCATATAAATTTGGTCTTATTACTGCAAGCTTTTGTTTCCTGCAAGTCATTCCTTCACAGGAGATATTTTGGCACTTTAAACTTTTTTTACAGCTGGATATCATGCCTGCAGACTTACCAAAGTAAGATGCTGACTGGTTAGAAGTAGACTTTTTTGTTACAATTGAAAAATTCACCATCTGTGATCTATAATTAGACTTCTTACTAATCAGGTATTATAAAGCTACATAATGCCAAGTTTGAGGAAAAAATTTGTTTGAAATACAGTGTAATATATGGCTGATTGTTTTTATTGCTTAACTGTAAATAAAATGTTCCTCTCATGTCCTGGGCATCCATAGTGTCCTACCCCTGTAGCTTTTAAAAATTCCTTTCAGTCATTCATGACACTATGTTGGTTGCTATAGTGATAACAATTTCCTGTCTGAAATTATTGTACTTCAGAGGTATATGAGGCCTTTGAAAACACACACTTCTCGCCCCCCTCCCCCCCCCTCTTCGTACCTTAAACTACCTATTCACTTCTTTGTCGACCCACTATCTCGTGGTGCTTTGTTTTG
>JAAGNO010006731.1:0-12003 GCA_033439905.1 Ceryle rudis | reverse complement strand
GTCAATTCAAGATTGGCAAATTAGTTCATATTAATAAATTAAATAAATAAAAAGCTCTTGAAGAGACAGAAAAGCGTACTGTTAATCAAAGATTAGTTCAGTTTAAGAAATATAGCAAACTTAGGTGTTAATTAATGTTTTCCACGCGGTTTCCCTTCACTGCCATTTTTACTTGTAAAACTGAACAAAATTCCCCCTGTGCCATTTAGATCAAAATTACATCAGCACATGATAATTATACAAATTATATATCCTCTCAATTGGACCACTGTCTTTAACTAAGTCAGTGTAGTCTTCTCCAAGAAGTGCTCGATGAACATCGAATATCACAAATTTTATATGATGATGAATTTAAACTATGATGTTTAGACTGTAAAAGAGTAGCATTCTCCAAACTATTTTACTGCAAACTACCTTGGAGATGATTCATGCAAAACCTGTCAGATTACAAGGTGCTGCTCTTCTAAGTTTTGAAGAGCAGAATCTGGGCGCCCACCACAAGTGCTTAGTGAATAAGGATACAAGGGGTATCCCGTGCCAGGGTAGGAGTCCAGAGTACTAGATGGGAGCTACCTGGGAAAAGGTGGCTACGTGCGTGTAAAGGAGCATTTAAGACTTGCATACAAGATTTTCAGAGGGTTAGTGCTGTGGGAGGCAAAGTAAGGAGATACTTGAGCAGAGTTAGCTTCAAGGGAGACACTACTGAAGTTGCTGGTTCCTTACTTCATACTTTGTATCATGCTTATCTTTCTCAGGAGAGATCTAAGCAAAAGACACTTGGTATTACTGGTGAAGATCACAGAAGATCATTTACTAATAGAAGGTAGGGATTTCAAGGAAGAGCTGAGACAATCCACTACATTACTCTCTGTTGCTTTTGCACCTGTCAAAAGATATTGAACATGTATTTGTGTGGGTGATTTGATCTTTGAAAAAAAAAAAAAATTGTAATTTCTTTTCTCCTTTCTTTGAAGCTCTGCCCACAACTCTTCCATCTGAAAGATTGACAGGCACGTGGCCAATGCCCAAGTTCTCACTCATTCTGGGACAAATTGCTGATATAGGCAACATATAATGCCATATAAACACAGCAATATACAGCACCATATAATTCAGGGAGAGAAATCATGGGAGTAAGAAAGTTAATCACAAGTCTTCCAAGTCATATTTGGCCAAACCCAAAGTCCATTTAGTGTGGACAGTAAATCCTATGAGTTTGAAACAGAACAACAGAAATATACATATATACATATTCCATATACATAAAAGATATCTCAAAGTTTAGTAGCTCACCCACATGCTCAGAATGCATTATGGTTACAAAATTAATATAAATGTCTATATTACAATTTAGTAAGAAATTAGGCTAATCATAAGTTATACATGTGAGCAAATACCACTTCTCAAAACCAAGGGTAGGGAAAATCCAGTGAAGTAAAGCAAAATACACTTTCTTTTAGTTTTACAGATTATTGGGTTTTGTTATTGAAAAAAAAAACAAAAAAAACAGCCAAATCATTTAGGAAACACCTTCCCTTATAAGGAAAAGGCCATTTTTCAACTGAAAATGTATACAAACTAAAGTTCAAATAGTTTCAATACTGTTGCCAAAAAAATTAGTACGCTGTGAAGGGAAATTTTTTGAGATAGGAACACAAAATGTAGTATGTTCAGTATGGTAATTCTAGGCTAATCTTTTTCTGAGCTGTGAAAACAGTTATCAGTTCTATTATGTGTATGCAGAAAACTAAAAGCTTACACTCTAAGGTTTTCAGTTTAAGCTTCAAAACTCAATTATGACCCAAATTCTTGAGAAAGCAAGCTCATGATTTAAATCTCTCTATAATCAGTTACTTCTGATTAATATAATTACAAAATATTTTGTATGGCTGTTAAACACTCATCAGAGGTGTCTTCTTACTTAATCCTCTCTAGGGAGTTAGAAGCCTCTTACAATAACTACACTGCAGTCACTACAATTATTTTCATTTATATGCTGCTCTAGCCTATAATATTACTAATGAATAAGGAATATTCTTGCAACAGTAATTCATGAATCTTCTGTAGATTAAAGTGGTTTGTAAGCAGCTTTCAAAATTGGCTTTTATGACTATGTCATGCAAAATCTGTTTTCTCTCACAGAGGGTAATTGAATAATGGTTGTATTGGTTTTGGTTGGGTTTTTTTTGACCTTTTAAAGAAGCAAGACAGCCCAGACTGTCAAACCAACTCCATAATACACATCAAACCATACTTTTCAATAAACACATTATTATTTTTCTTCCAGCTACACTTACTGCAATGTGTCTTGCTTTAATCACACTTTATTTAGTTCTGGACCCAGAGGATCAGCTTTGTTAGTGGGATTACATCAGGGAATTCAGTCAAGTAATTGCAGGCATGAGTCTGACCTACTGAAAAGCAATAGCTGTTTTGTATTTACTTTTCTCAAAGTTTTGAGAACATTTGCAAACCTGCGGTGTGTAGGTGAAGGAGCTTGATCCTAGAGCAACTAGAGCACCTATCCTTTCTAATCAACACCAAAGGACATTTCTTTCTATTTCTTACAGCTTGATCTTAAGGAGTGAGAAAGCTGAGAACAAAAAAACACTTGCTACCATTCTGGACTATACTTTAGCATCTTCACTCTAGTCAGTGCTCACTGTGGGGAAAAAAGGCATCTTACCGTCACTGTTGATGCAGACGACAACAGGAACCTGTGTACCAGGGCCACATGGCTTCTCATTGTCAGGAATGCACTCCTCCAGCCCCATGATCCTCCAGTCATAGCAGGAAGGCTCTTCACATGGGATGGCTTCCAGTAGGTGTGGGCAGTTTCCCGTTCCTCCTGTAGGCTCATTGGTGATGCGTCGTTTCCTTAGTTTGAAGCCTGAGATGTCCATGAAAATATAAAGGGCAGAATAATTCAATTTTAAGATGCAAAGTGAAGACAATTTTATCTATCTATACCCCACTGAGCAGTTAAGTTTCTCTTCTGTGTAAAAGACACCACAGTCACTCAGCACAACACTGTATTTTACGTAACTGGGTAGAACAACTTACTAAGGAGGGAGGAGAAGTAAAACTCAACAAGAGCATCAGAAGTTTTGAGCTTATTCAGTAAGCTTTGCCTTAGACTACTTCTTTAGCCTAGTCATATATTCTCCAGGAGTGAGACAGGAGTAATTTCCTGTGCATTACTCTTGCCAGATGCATCTCATCTAATAAATCTTGACTAGACTACTGGGTTACCATTTTTCAAATATGTTGTTTGGTTTCTTCTCACATATCTTCCAACACGGTTAGATTATCAAGTGAAATCAGATTATAAACACTCCCTACCACCCCAGGAAAAAAAAAGAAAAGAAAAGAGAAAAAATATTACATTAGCAGAAAAGGTAAGGCTTGGAAATAAACCCAAGAAGCCCTGTGAACATACTTTCAGTGATTAACATCACAATATTCCCTTGCAAGCATTTACAAATTTCCTTAAGAATACCTAAACTGATTTTGGATTGGATAAACTGAAGGACCCTTAAAAAGAGTGTCATCTGCCAGGTCACTGTCAGCCTCTAAGACCAATACTCTTTCTCACTTTCAGGATGGCATGTTGAAAAAGCCAGATGAAATCTATAGTCAGAACAACGTAACCAAACTGAACAGATTCAAGAAATAGCTTCCCATGTAACAATTACTATAGTTTCCAATATATCTGATCAGAATATTTTAACTTTGACAAAGGATTGTTTCATGTTATTCTTACTTTCCGATTTTGAAGTCAGGTTACTACAATCTGTTCTGCATAGGAGGGAACTGTTAAATATGTGAAAATTTAAACCAGCACATATGTCATCAGTAACACAGTGTGACTTCATCAAAAGCAAATGATCCCAGCTCTTTGCCAAAGCATGTTTCAAGGTCTCCTGTTACTGAACTCTAAAACTTTAAGTGACTTGGACACTATGAACTTCAAAGGCTGCTTCTGTTGTCCTTCTGAAACAGTACCAGAATTGCGACTTGAACATACAGACAAACTGTATCCCTTTCCATTTGAGAGGAAGGTTTGACACTGGAGTTGACTTGCAATAACCTGGATTTAGCTTGAGAGCCTAGCAAACAGCCTACAGATTGCCAGCTTTCATGGTCCTTTTTTCAGAATAAGAGAACCATTTAGTTTGGAAAACACCTTTAAGATCAACACGTCCAACCATTTACCCAGCACTGCCAAGTCCACAACTAAACCAGGTCCCTAAGCATCACATTTATACATCTTTTAAATACCTCCAGGGACGGTGATTTAACCACTTCCAGTTCCACTGCTTAACAACTCTTGTGGTGAAGAAATGTCTTCTAATTATCTAATCTAAAACTCCCCTGGTAAACTTGAGGCCATTTCCTCTTCTTACTTGGAAGAAGAGACCAACACCCCCTTCACTACAACCTCCTTTTAGGTAGTTGTAGAGAGCAGTAAGGTCTACTCTCAGCCTCCTATTCTCCAGGCTAAACAATCCCAGTTCCCTCAGCTGCTCCTCATAATACTTGTGCTCTAGACCCTTCACCAGCTTCATTGCCCTTCTTTGGACACACTCCAGTATTTCAATGTCTTTCTTGCAGCAAGGTGCCCGAAACTTAACATAGTATTTGAGGTGGAGCTTCACCAGTGCCAAGTGGCACCAGGGGGACAATCACTTACCTAGTCCCACTGGCCACAGCTGAGTATGAGACAGCAGTGTGCCCTTCTTTGGACACACTTCAGCACCTCAATATCCTTCTTGTGGTAAGAGGCCTAAAACTGAATACAGAATTTGAGGTGCATCCACACTGTGCTGAGTACAGGGGTACAATCACCTCCATAGTCCTTCTAGCCACACTATTTCTGATATAAGCCAGGATGCTGTTGGCCTTCTTAGCCACCTGGGCATGCTGCTGGCTCATATTCAGCCAGCTGTTGACCAACACCCCCAGGTCCTCATGCACCAGGAAGCTTTCCATCCACTCCTCCCCAAGCCTGTAGCATTTCATGGGGTTGTTGTGAACCAACAGCCTCGTGGAATCACATCAGTTTGCCTTGGCCCGTCTATCCAGGTCAGTCAAGCAGGACCTGCCTCTCATAAACCCACAGTGACTGGGCCTGATCACCTGCTTGTCCTGTACATGCTGCATGATGGCACTGAGGTCAGACTAACAGGCCTGTAGCTCCCCAGATCCTCCTTTCCTCTTCTTGTAGATGAGCATCACATTTGCTAGCCTCCATTCAACTGGGACCTCTCCAGTTAGGCAGGACTGCTGATAAATGATGGAAAGTGCCTTGGTCAGCACTTCCATCAGCTCCCTCATTACCCTTGGGTGCATCCCATCCAGACCCATAGACTTCTTTATGTCTAGGTGGTGTATTCAGTTGCTAACCATTTTCCCTGGGATAATGGGGTCTTCATTCTGCTCCTCATCACTGTCTTCCAGCTCAGGGGGATGGGTACCTGAAGAACAGCTGGTCTTACTATTAAAGACAGGCAAAGAGGTCATTGAGTACCTCAGCCCTTTCCTCATCCTTGGTCATTCTGTCTCCCCCTGTATTCAATAAAGTCTGGAGATTCACCTTAGGCATCTTTTTGTTGCTAATATATTTACAGAAACATTTTTATTACCTTTTATGTCAGTAGTAAGATTAAATTCTAGCTGGGTTTTGGCTCTTCTATTTCTCACTGCATAACTTCATGTCAACCTTGTAGTCCTCCTGTGTTGCCTGCCCCTCATTCTAAAGGCCATAAACTCTCCTTTTTTCCTGAGTTCCAACACTCTGTTCAGACAGACTGGTCTTCTTCCCTGATGGCTCTTCATCCTGGTTGGACACTCTAAAATGGACTCCCACCATTGTATCTGCCTTGTTGGTCTTCACTCTGATTCTTACCCAATAAACACTCAACACTATCATCTCCATCATTAGGATCTAGACAATCAAAACACCCCCTGACATACAGTGCTACCCCACCACCTCTCCTTCCTTGCCTGTCCCTTCTGAAGTGTTTATAGCCATGCTCAGAGGCACTGGATATACCCCTTCTTGGTACAAAATTTAGTTCGCTTGCACAACCAGAGGTGCCTAGTGACTTAGGAATATGAATTAATCACTATGAAAAGTCTTTTCTGATTTTTTACATACCTTTCTTGGCCTGAGGGTCATCACAGTTTTCATAGGTGCAAGGTCCCCAGGCTGACCATGCTGAGGTCTCACATTCTGTAGGACAGGGGATATGGCACAGCTGGGAAGTGCTGGGAAGAGGTCCTGTACACAGACCACGGTCCACCGGCCTCGAGGCTGTAAAAACAAAGTCAACACATTTCTCACGTGTCACTGGTCACAATCCTCACCTCTTAAGTGGACAGAACCATCCTTCATTCAGAAAGGCTGCTATCTCATCACTTTAATCTGATGAAGTGAGGGAAAAATGCCTGTCTTGGAAAAATTAATCTGAAGTGAGTTTACTCTCTGCATGAACAGAGCCAAATCTGATTACACGGAGTCAGGAAGACTGTAGATATTGCAGCACACTCTTGGACCTAGTCTTTTCATTTAATGGATAGATTATGTTACTACAACAGTTGTTCACATTATGCTCTGTGTAAATCGATGTCCTGCTGTCTTACTGAGTATGTCTTCACTTAAGAAACTGAACAAAAAGCTGTATAAATCCCTTTGCTCCTATATGATACTATAACTTCAAAAGCCTGGTTAATTAATATTTAAAAGATTGTTTAAGCTGTAACCTGAAGCACAGTTAAAATAATGAAAAAAATAGTTTTTTCTTTTACTCTGAAGACATTCATGTGCACACTCAGCAATAAGATTTGCACAGTACTTGCTTTAGCTCAAGAAAGGCCTTGTCTTAGACACATATATAGTTTGCATGTAATATAAATATGTATACGCAGTATATTTAAAACAATTAAAATTCTGCACAGGACAATTGATTTTTTCCTTAAAGTATCATTAACCTATGAAGACACACCTGAAGACAGATTATTCTGTTCTTTAAGGAGCGACATGCCCTGGAACAGATAAGGCTGTCACCCCATACCTTCCATAATTTACTCTTTTGAATTCCCGGGTTACACATAATACACATAATAGGACAACTCTATAAGGTATCACAGTAAGGCAACCAAAATGTACCATGTAATTTTAAGGAAGATTTTATTTCTCTTTCATAATAAAGGACTTGACAAAATATGGCACGAAGCAGAGAATATCTGCTAGAAGTCAAAGTAAAGTCTGACATATCTATTCATTTTGGTTTATTGAAGAAACATGCAATTTCTTAACTTAAAACACTCTCATCCTACTCCCTCAGCATTTTTTTCACAGGAAAGTTACCTCATTAATTTTCTGCCACCACTACAAATAATCTCTTTTGATGGAAAGAGCTCTCTGAAGAAACGTATTCTGAAATAAGTTCAGAATACAACAAAATATCATTCTGAAAGATGAGATCAATAACCAGAGATATAATATTAAAGTAAGCATTAGGTTGTTAAAATATGATCTCATTTCTATATATGTTCATTCAGAGTAAGGAGATGATCTTTCCAGTTACATAAAAAGCATTCAACTCACTCTTTAAGAGGAAAATGAAATGAAAAATCATTACCCTATTCTGGTTTTCCATGTTGCATCCTTTGGCATAGTTTTAACTGTTGGTCCAGATCATAAAGGAATGAAGATGGCAGATAGTCATTCAACATTACTGCTTCCAGCTCAACAATCTCTTAACACAAAATAATCCAAGAACTAATATTCCTATATTTGCATAAAACTGTTAGAATGAAATTTTATGACAGAACACTGAGTTTTACAATACATCTGGAACACACACCTAATGTGCATGATAAAATAATATGCATATCTAGTGTAGAACATGGACATAAATAAACACAATTTGGCTGTAATTGAATTTGAATTGAATAGTTTCTAATAAAAAAAAAAAAAAAAAAGGAAAAACTGTTAAGTAATTGCTAACTGTATTTTTTTAACCTTGCTTTAATCAGGGAATTGCCCAAGTGAGACCGTTGAAATCAAGAGTCAATTGCACCCCTGAGACACATCCTTGCTTCAGGGAACAGAGAAACTGTTCTGAGGAATGCCGTGCTTCATCTCCAGCATGCAACAGGATAAAGCACTTACCATCACACTAGTTCATGAGATGTTACTCAGAAAATAACAAAGTTCTTTCATCAGGAAGCTTTAAATAGCAGATTTTCATATCGCAGATGTTCCATATCTCAAACTGATTTTTTTTTTAAGAGTCTGACAATAGAAGGTACTACTGTCACAAACCATTTGGCTTCAAGATGAATTTCTGATGGTCCTGGAATTCTAAAATATGAGGAATTGTGACTGTATTTGGCTTTTCAGAGGGTGACCTAAGTAATACGTATACTATTTCATTTTTTTAGAGGTGTCTGTCCACTAAGTATTCTAGGTCTTGTCAGCAAACATTGCTAAATAAACTTATGAAAACAGCTACTGAAAATATCTGTCTTTTCCATTACTCATTAGAGTGTAGGGGAAGAAAAAAGTCCTTTGGGGAAAGGTAAGTGATATCAACAAATCTCTCAATATGTCAAAATGTTTTTGAAATGCTGTTCTTAGGACATAAGTGATGTAGAATCATCTACTACCATACCTGTCATATATTGCGTTTAAAACAAAAGAATTCAACAGCGGAACAGAGAATTTATATTCTGGATTGTTAAAAAAATGTTTTCATTATTGAATATTCAGAGATTATTTCACCTAGGATTACTCAGAATTCTTTCTTTGAGATGACAGTAAAATAAGAAAACTCAGCCTTGTTTGTGTATCTTGAGAACATCTTGCTCCCATTAATCTAAATGGATTTCTTTCAGCATCCAAAAAGTATAAACGAGCTCAGCTTTTGCTGCTTATTGTTCAGCAAAGATGCTTTGAGAGAAGATGATGCTGGATCAGAAATTTACGGTTTAAAACCTTGTCTTATCTCTGTCCTTTCATACTCTCTCGTGGTAGCAATAAAGATTGTTCTTTATTCCTTGGCAGTGATGCTGAATGCTGATTAGGCTGCATGTAATACTACAAGCTCTGTGTGGAATTTAATCAAATTTAGGCCAAAAATTGAATGAAAAATGGAGCGGTTATCAAAATGCATTCTTCTCCATCAGTCTAACTAAAAAATTAGACTCAGTTTGAATAATTTCAAATTTGAGGTAGTGGCCTAAAAACTAAAATGAGATTTACTTACCCTGTCCTCAAATCACCTACTATATTAGGAAATTTTAACTGATTATGTGTTACACCCTTGTAAGACATCTCCCTGAATGACTACATGTTAAAAAAAAAAAAAAAAAAGAAAAGAAAAAGCACTGTTCTGTCCTTAAGCATTTGCTATATTTATTGAGGTCTCAACCTCCTCATTCTTCTCTAGGAACCCCAACAGCCTAAAGTCCAGCAATGACCAGGCTGGCAGAGAGTGAATTTATACGTGGCTGCATCAGCAGAAGCATCAGCAGGCACAGCTTCACAGTTCTCCTTCTGGTCATTTGTTGCACAGGTTTCACAGCAAACAGCAGAAGTAAATTTGTCCAACTGAAGTGTTCTCACTCCAAAAAAGGAAAGAAAACCCAAGCCCAAAACACAATATGACCAACAATGAAAAAAAAAATATTCTTGCCGTATTTTCTACAATGTTGAATGCAGTCATCAAAAGACAGCAGATCATTCAGGACCTGATCCTGTAATCAACATGTAAGCAGTTCCTCTGTGTTTAACAGGGCAACATGTGTGTTTGCAAATGGAGAATAAATTTATATCAGAAAAGAACTTTTCTCCCATCTTCATTCTACACTGAGGGTTTTAAAGGTCCTTGGAAAAAGACAACACAACCTCATAGGCTTACTGTGAGAGAAACTTCATGAGTAAATCAATTTAAATAGGTGAATAGGGATGAGACAATTTCAGTCAGCGGCAAGTAAGTGGCAGAATGACAGTGACCTCCATGAGTCTTGATTGTCAGCTGCCTAATTATACACCCCATACTCCTCAAGTCTAAATTTATGAATTGTAATAGAAGATAATACAGACCTGAATACTGTGAGGTATTCTGGTTCAGCTAAGTATTATATTTCAAATTCTTACTGGATCCCTAAATCTGTGTTGGAAATGGACACTGCAGCTGTGGTGAACACAACAAAGCAATTCCCAGTGCTCAGAATTGAGAAGAAAAACAGTCATTTTCTAAAATGGTTCAGGAGCAGAGCAAGAAACTGTCCTGTCATCCTAAGAGGCTCATGAATTTCATTATTTTGAGTTTAGGCCTGTCATTTCAAAATGACCTGAAATTTCCTGAGAATGCACAAGTCCGTTAAACTATTTTTGAGCTAAATAAACATGTCAATTATACACTTACAGCCAGAGTAATTCCCCCAAAAGGGATGTTGTCTTATTTGCACACTTTTGATTGAAAGGCCAGGTCAGAGGCCTTACTTTACCTACCTGTTATTTCAAAAGTGATCGATAGCAGAGGTGCAGCACTAGCCTTCGACTTGCTCTGTGACTGACTTTCTGAAATAACAGGGAAATGCCACCATAAGTATATGAGAGTAGAGGTCTTCTAAGCAGCCTTACCCAGATAGCATTCACTACAACCAACAGTAAACTACACTTAAGTGAAGGCATTTCCCTACAGCTAAAACTGGTAGGTGTCTCCCCACATATTTTTCCATTCTCAATTTACTCATTGTTTTCCAACAGTACTGTTTTTAAAGGTATTGATTTGCTTCTTCCTAGAAGGGCCTGGAGCACATCTCTTGCCCACACTGAATCCCAGGTGGGAGGGGAAAGAGAGGGAGGATGAGCTGAGAAATAGCTCTTCTGAAAATATGTCGCCTAATATGGAATCACCCCAGAGCTCCTTTTTAAACTAAGACCCACTTCACCCCTAGTTTGAGCTCTTGAAAAATTGTCCTCATGTTTATGCATCCAAAGACTAGTTACATTTTAATCAGCTTTCTGGAGCCTGCAGAGATTACCTCCTGATGGGCTCCGCGTATTCCTGTCACAGTCTGATAAGGGCAGATTTCACACCCGCCTAAGCTGGTGAGACTTCACAGCCTACGAAAATCCTAATCATCATTCTGAACAGTAAGCTGCCACTGGTTTTATTGTTACCTCTCCTTAGCTGGGAGGTTTTACTCCTTTAAGACAGGGGCATCTAAACTTTGTTCAGCAGAAGCGATTTACTAAAAGCCCGTGGGGAGAACCTGATTTGCATTAAATAAAAGAGGTTTGAAAGCTGCTTCTTTAACAAATACAGATGTGGGGCCCACAGAGCACAAAAGTAGAAGTCACACCCTACTGATCCAAGTAGTCACACTGAAATGGATGTTGGCATTAATATACGCCAGAAAGTCTAACTTTACAGCAAGTCTGAGAGTACCTTTAACCCACAGCAGAAACCTCACTAGCTTGCAGTTTGGTCAGCTCCGGTCTAAATGTTTTATTACACCTAAATTGTATAATGATGTTGCTTTTCCTGAAGTATGTGGCTGTATTAATTTATTTATAATAATGTGTCTTCATATGAAACAGCTACAGAAGAGGATAAAATGTTATTAACAACCTAAATGCGTTTAGCTTAATTCACTAATTTCTAAAACTATAGTGCTGCATTAGTAGGCAGAAGCAGATATAACAAAACACTCAAGTGTTGTTTGTTAGTATATTACAAAACGCATTAGAGATTTTGTGTCCTAAACTATTCTCTTTTCTTAAGAAGCTGTACAAGCTGTAACAGTGACAAGGAATAATCTGTTCTCTCTTCAGTTAGGGAAACATACCCATGAAATTATAGTGGTTTAAGACCTGACAACAATTTAAGAATTTGACCAAAGCAAGAAAAAAGGGAAAGGGAAAGGGAAAGGGAAAGGGAAAGGGAAAGGGAAAGGGAAAGGGAAAGGGAAAGGGAAAGGGAA
>JAAGNO010006730.1:49602-102433 GCA_033439905.1 Ceryle rudis | reverse complement strand
TTGAGGATGTCCCTGCTCTCAGCAGGGGGGTTGGACTAGATGACCTCTAGAGGTCCCTTCCAACCCAGACATTTCCAGGTTTCTATGTTTCTACTCCGCAGTGTCAGCAGGGATTGTGTTTGACAGAATGATCATGCAGTGAAGTCTCCTGGACATTAAATCTAGGTCCATGGGATGATCTGTGATATATGGGGTGATACCTAAGCAGTCTTCAGAAACTGATTTCTCTTCTGCTATCTTCACCTAAATCCATTTAACAGAGAATAACAGAACCAAAGTGTTTCTTCTTCATTATGTTATACTGATGCTTATACTTCATCTTGCATCATACCAGTGCATGTTTAGTATTACTAGCCTTAGGTAACATATTATACAGCTTATACAGCTTGTCTTGGGAGGCAAGCCTAGAGAAACCTTTTTTTTATTATTTATTTATTATTCTATATGATCTGCCTCCCCATTTGTACTGAAGTATACCAAGCTTTACTGTTAACTATAATGTCTTAACTTGAGACCATATTTTTGTAACAATCTCAAAAGCTTTTCTGGTCTCCCAGGTGATCTTTTCTGTTTCTGGCAGTTAATGCTACACCATTCGTATAGCAGAAGACAAACTTTAAAAGCAAAGGTAGATAACTTGATACATTATGTTTTGGCTTATGGCAAGGCAGCTAACTGTACTGTGCAGCTGTTTTTCATACTCAAACCCTTGCCTGTATTTAATGGACCATATACAAAGCAACATTAATGCCATTTCATATGTCTGGGGCAAATCCAGTACTTATACTTTATTTTAAATACTATTTTACAAAGACATTTTGTGACACCCAGTCAAAGCTATCTATCTTTCCTTTCACATCCTTGCATTTAGAATATAAAAGACACACCTGTCCTTAGGCACAACTAAATGGAAAAGTCCATTTGTTAAGCCGAAAGAGGCAGTATTTTCCATTTCTGTGATTCTCTGCAAATAATTGTAAGTTTGCAATAAGTGATGGGGAAGAACCCAAGGAAATTTAAGATGCATTCCCTTCCATCACTTTTAGTTTTTACCTCATGATTTCAGATGAGCAACATCTGTATTATCAGCAGATACTTATTTTCTGATGATGATAATTAATTTCACTGCTTACTTAATATGCTGTTTAGCGTTCCCATCCAGCCTAGTTTTGTTAAGCCAATATCTGCCAATTAGTAAAAGACCATTTCCTTCTGCAACTGTTAATGAGAACAACAAACAGTTAACTCCTGTATTGCCTAGCACAGTAAATGGGGTCCCACTAGATATAGGACAGTTTTTATTCTGCTTTTTATACCAGTTCAATAAATATTTTTAATAACAACAGGAGATTAAAAATGAAAAAGCATACTCTAACATGATTTATTTATTGTCATCTTGGCACAGTATTTTTTTCTGAACCATCTACTTGTATTAAAGAACATTTGCAATCATATGTATGAATCCTTATTAAACTATTTGAGTTCTAACTGTTAATCATGTATTTAGTTATTAAGCACACTTTGTACTGTGTTAAGTCATTTGTCTTTCAGAAGCAGGTTGTTCATCATGCCCCCTTTCAGAGAGTCCATCTTTTGCCTCTGAATAAAGCCATTTCTGGTTACTTAAAAAAATACCTTCCCACAATTTAACTATTTGAGCTGATGTTATCTATGATGGATGTCTGCCTAAAGCCATTGCTTTTGGGGAAAACACAGTCAGAATAGCCATTTAAAAATTACATTTTTATAATTTCAAATCTCAAATATGACATTTTGACAAAGCATGTGTTTAAAGACCTGCTCTTTAACCATTTAAAAGTAGGGTTATGAATTCTTGCCCAAGAGGAGCTGTTAAGAAGTCCAGCCTATTGTTCCTCTGAAAAATCAATATGCATTTCTGATTGAGTTGCAAACTGTTAAAAAACAGACTTGCACATATTCAGGTTGTAGCAGCCTAAGTCTCTGTGTGCGCTAAGTATCCTCGCACCCCCTAGAAGTTTTCAGTGCATGTGCTGTCCTCACTGAGAGCCCATGCACGAACAGAAGTGACTCTGTGTTATTCTTACATATTAAGTATGTTTGCTGCAGATAAAGACATGTCCAGGGAAACTAGACCTAAAATTTCAAGCAGGAGGTGGAACTGACAGAAGGAAAGAGATGGACAGATGTTGAGATAGCTACTGAAATAAGGGAGCTAAAGGTAATTTTTTAGATATGAAAAGTATGCTAAACCCCCTGTGAATTAAAATTTTTACTACTACTGCACTATCACAGAAAGTACGTATTGCAAAAACTACTTTACAGTATAAGATTTGATGGTGTAAAATATTATTTATGCTATCATCCATCTTTCTCAGATAACATAAATTACTGCATAGACATTATGTAACGTGTAAGTCTATTTAAGATTTTAATTTTGTTTAAGATAGAAAATTGTCCCATATCAAGGGCTTCCTTATTCAGCAGAGTAACTGAAACAGACCAGCTCCCACAAACAAGTATTTCCTGAGGGGTCCATAGCATTCAAATGCAAAAGTTTTGTGTAAGGAAGTGAAAGCAGCTGATAAAAATCGAAAATTTATTAAAATAATGGCATAACAGTTGGCATAAAGCAGAAAATACCATGTTTGCACCATATAAACAATCAGGAGTGCCTCACAGACTTGTGGGTATTTACAGCTTGTAGACACTATAAAGAACTTCCAGGGGAAAAAGAAATTAATTTTAAAAGCTGGCAGGATATGTTGATTTCTTACTGGAAACAGGTTCTTTCCTGCCCATTTTCAATACATAACTGATATTCTGCATCTCAGAATTGTTTTTCCCAATAGTAAGCTATTCAGCTTCATTCAAATAATGAATATCCTCATTTCTAAGAAGCACTCATTCAGAGCCATTCTTTCAGATCTTACTATTTTACTTGGGGCTGCATTTGGCTTTCTGGAGCCCTAGCTGGATAGATCCCCATTGGAATTAATGCCTTTTGGGTTGGGTACTGCCTAGCTATAGAAACAGCTCAGTTTCAAAAATTCCTAAAATTAAATGATCACAGATAGAATTGAAAATTATTTCACAGACATTGCCAAGAAAAGAAATCAAGTCCCTTCATTATTCATGTCACAGTCTGTATCATACAATACAATGTCCTTCTTTACATACATACATAACAATGGCCTTCTTTAATAAAATCCAGATTTTTAAACAAGCAATATTGATGAGAGGAGTGGGAGGGAGAAGATGGACTAGCCAGAATTAGGACCAAAAGTCAATACGACATTTTTATTCAGAAATGGTAAGGTACCCATTGATGCCCTATTTTTTAAAAAATCCTATGGCTTCCAAATATTTCTTGCCAAATAAATTGGGTGGTTTTGTCTCTAAAAGCATGAACAGGAGACTAATCTGTGCTGACAAAAATAAGCCAGGCTGTGAAAACATCTCTAATATATATTCATCCGGATCTAGGCATGCTTGCATGCATTCACATAACAAGTCCCTAGATCTGCCTTATTTTTTGCAAGTCGTGCTTCGCAGGAACTGTACTCATATGAAAATAACTTTTAAGGGCTGGTGAATTCTATGCAAGTCATATGGAAATATACCATACTTGGTAGGTGACTTGAGCAAAGATTTCTGTTCCAGAAGAACTTCATGTGAGAGTTACATGTAAACTTTAAATCTAAGAGACTTCTTAGCCTGAAAAACCCAATAAATTCTTTAACTGTAAAAAAAAACAACCAACCAATGAACACCTCCCCCCTGGGGAAAAACAAAACAAAACAAAACAAACAAAACAAAACAAAAAAACCCACACACAAAAAAAACCCACACCAAAAACCAAAACACCAAACCACTAAAAAAACCAACACCTCAAAACCCTGAACTAAAGGAACCAAACAACCCACATACAAACAAAGAAACAAAACCCAAACACATTCTCATAGGTTGAGATAATGGAACAATGACAACAAGAATAATTTCTGGCATATTTTTTCTTTTAGAGGGATATAGATGCATTTGAAAGACAACAACAAAACCAAACACTATCTCATATAGTTAGAGGAGCTATTATTGCCACTGAATAATATACTTCACTGGGCTTCTAAATTGTTAGAACATTTAAAATTTGCATGCCAGAAAACCTGATGCCATGAAGTTAACTCCTGCTGTCCTGTTTCCTGCTGAGACCAGGAGTTGAGTTCACATGGGAAAGTTTTCATTTGTTTTCATTCCATTCCATTTCAGAGGACTCCAACTTGTACTTTGCCAAATATATGAAACAAACCCAAACTGAGGACAATTTGTGGTTTGCCCATAACATCAAAACTGATGTGAGTTTATGTAAGGTCAGCAGTAAGTAGTGACAGTGAAAGGCCTTGCAGGTTCATTTAGTTATTTGAAGCACCTCTGTCTGCTTCAGATACAAAGAAAATACTTTAAACAAAAAGCAATACTGATGCAAGCAAATATGATTGACTAAACAGGCAGAAAGCCTGAAACAATAGCTGTGCTACATTAATTCCCATTTCATCCCAATGATGTTTACCCAGGCACCAGTAATGACACTTTAAATATCAGCCTCCTTAAATAATTTGTTACACATCAAAACACATTATGGAAATCTACAACAGTGATGGATGCAAGAAAAGGAAAGTCAATGTTCTCAAGTCTCTAAGGCTTTTGGCAAAGAACCACAGAGTCATATCACCAACACAGGAGGAGAGAGGAGTTCCACAAGTGGTTCACAGGTAAGAAAGGTTCTCCACAGGCTCCATGGTTTTGAAGGTTGGCTTGGGCAATTTGAGTATTCAGGGGATTTCTCCTGGTAGCAGTTTGGATTACCAGAATGGATTTGGATTACCATGGCCCTGCTGTGGACTACATAGTACAGCTCCAGTACAAGAGGTCTACCTAAAAGTTTAAGATTCAGCACAACCCAAAACTTCCTGTGTAACTCTTGAAAGATAATTATTGAGAGCCTAATAGAAAGAAAAGGAAGTCAGTGATAAACTGTCCTGCTGCAAATATTAGAAGCAATTTTTGTAGACATTTTCACAAATTTCACAAATTTCTGTAAATTTAAGATGTCAAGATGATATAAAAAGCAAAAATAATTTTAATCTTTTCACATAAAAATATACCTGTCAGGACCATTTTCCCCCTACTTTTTACAGTCCTTCAGTACATCCTATCTGGTGAAAAATTTCTACACTAAAATACCTTTAAAGGTTAAGAATGTTCATGTTCTCAGGTTTAGAATGTGAAATGTAGTGATGTAGCACACAGCATAATCAATTAAAGAATCAGCTAGACAGGTATCAAGTAACAGAGATCACAGAAATATTCTACAGTAAAAAAAATTCTGCCAGATGACTCCGTGTACTTTTACAAGAGATTACAAGGAGATCAAAAGACTTCATGTTTTTCTTAAACTGCCTGCATACTTCAATAGTGTAGGACAAAATCTGCCCTCAGTTATACCACTGGAAAATCACTCATTTCATGGGCTTTGATGTATTGGCAGTTCCCCTGACATAGCTGAGGGCAGCATTTGGCCAAACACATCTTCATTCAGAAGCAGCACTATTACCTTCAATAGCTTTCCCCAAAGGATGGCTGGGAACATGTGCAGATACTATACAGTGACAGTGACACAATCTTTTCCCAAGCTACTCCTTAAGAAAAGTTATTTTGAAAAAAAAAGTCCAAACGAAATATTCTTTTCCACTTTAACTATTCCATTTTAACAGACACTAGGGGAAAAGTAAACTGAGGATTTTTGGAACTATTAAAGTAGGATGTTTTTTCCCCTTCACTGAGTGTCACAAAACACAGAGCAGTAGCTACCCCAAAAGCAGATTTATTGCAACCAAAATTACTCAGCACTCCTTTTGACAGAATTAAATTACAAATTGGTATGTCAGTCAGGAATATACTACTACACAACTAATTCTTAAGCTTTTTGAAATGTTCTTTCTATACAGATGAACCAAAATGAGCTCACACTCACTCATAAAGGGAAAATTTCACAAAAAAAAAAGGTACCCAGAGTGCATTTCTCACATAAAGGGTGTGAGTACTCACTCAAGGATACATCAAAAAGAGATATTCCCTCACCAAAAAGGAGATGAGGCTCACTCAAACCACAGAAGTAGAAGTATCCTTGTATGGTGTCCTTCCCCTTTATAGCAAGGGGAGGTTCCAACTTTAAGGGGCACTTGCTCCAAGGGAACCAACTCCAAATCAGTTCTCTGGCAGTGCTCCACTTATCACAGAATCACAGACTGTTAGGTGTTGGAAGGGACCTCTGAAGATCATCTAGTCCAATCCCCTGCCAGAGCAAGACAAAAACTAGAGTGTACACTGTGGTCATTCTAATTAGTTGGAGACAACTAATTAGTTGGGGCAAGCCCATGGCAAAGGCAGGCTAAGGGCCTGGACTCTGAGTTGACAGTTAATCATTGTGAGATGCCAGTAACTGCCAAGAGGCACCATTTAATGGCTGTGAGACTCGAACCCATCTTGATCAGGTCTCTGGCAAGCCCTGGCCTTTATTAGATTTTTGTCAGGATGGTTGCACCTGCTGCACTCAGGCTTTCTGATTCTTCCCATTCCCAGCTTTTCTGTAAAGTACTTGAGTGCTAGGGCTACCTAACAAACTAAATTTTCCTGTTTTATTAATAGTCAAGTCATAACCCAGTTACAGTATAATTAAAAGTTTCCTAAACCAAAAGCATAGAATAATGGTATTTAAGAAATAAATTTATTATCTACTGTTAACTCAGTCTAAAGATGTACTAGAGTACTGCACCATAAAAATACCTGCTGTTATTCTGAAATAAATCATCAAAATAGGTCAGGCATGTCTAGTTCTGAGATGGACATATTTCAGAATGTAAATTTCACAGAATCACATAATTATTGAGGCTGGAAAAGACCTCTAAGATCATCAAGTCCAGCCTATGTCCCAACACCACCACATTGGCTAGACCATGGCAATACGTGCCACATCCAGCCTTTCCTTAAATACCTCCAGGGACAGTGACTCCACGACCTTCCTGGGCAGTGCATTCCAATGCCTGATCACCCTCTCCATGAGGAAATGCTTCCTAATATCCAACCTAAACCTTCCCTGATGGAGCTTCAGCCCATGCCCTCTCATCCTGCCACTAGTTGCCTGGGAGAAGAGCCTGACCCCCACCTGACTACAACTTCCCTTCAGGTAGTTGTAGAAAGTGATAATGTCCCCCCTGAGTCTCCTCTTCTCCAGGCTATATTCCCTCAGGAATATAGTTCCCATAAACTATATTCCCTAAGTTAATATAGTTAAAGAACTTGTGAGCTGGGGAAAAAAAAAAAAAAAAGGTTATTTCATATAACAATGAGGAAAAAAAAAAAAAGATAAATACATGCAGGAAGAAAGCTTGTTTCTTTTAATTTATTTTGTTTTTCATAAAAGCAGGGAGAATTGTTGACATCCATGAAAATAGGTTAGGATTTATTGAAAATTGCTATTGAAAATATCTATTGAAAATTGCTATTGAAATATCTATTGAAAATAGCTTAGGAATTTAGCTTAGGATTTTCAAAAGAACCTGGTCTTCTTAAGTGCTCACATCCTATTTTTGAAACCCTTCCTTCATGCACAGAGAAGCTGACAGATTGACACTGTAATGACTTGAACCTTTTATTCACCAAACAAGAACACCACAGGCAAGGGATGAGGCCGAGACGTTTTACTATTTCTTTTTTGTGCTTCAACCCTCACCTGGAGGGGGCCACTCAGAGGTTGAAAGCACATTTTATCTTTCAAACCAGTACGATCTTCAATCTTTTTATCAGGAAGAAAGATAGCAAACATACACAATTACTTACAGTTTCTAAAAATAATGGTTAGTAGCGATTGTGAACAGAAGACCACAGTACACAGAAAAGTTAGTGATCCACACAACAGTTAATCTGAGTAGGACTAGATCTGTGCTGTGCACTGTTGTGCTGCACTGCACATACAGTTTAGCCTTCAGGTTGGTGTTGTGCTGCACAAACTCTTTGCCTGCAGGGTAAAACCAGTCAGCTCATTGTAGAGGAGGAACCTGCAGGCAACTCCCTCTTGGTTCCAGCACTTACACCTCCTGCATCGCCTTACCTTTATCTAAACATGCAGCAAGAAATTCTCATGTGAATATCCTCTCTGTCTGATAGTAAAAATGATGAATACAGCTGTTTTCATGTAAAAGAATCTGATAATAGCTCAAATGACCAATATGGGATAACCTTTTCTACAGACGGGGCCTGCACAACCTGCTGCAGGCTGGTTGGCGGCATGTTTGGTGCTGCACAACTCAGCGTTCCTAGCATCTGAAGGGATGTAAGATTATCTACACTATTCTCTTTTTCATTATTATGTTAGGACTAACACATAGGATTTTAAATGATATTTTAATGATACAGACTCTAGAGAGTCTGATTTACTTTCTTGGCATCATCACTGACTAGCACCTCCTGGTGCAAAACACGGTTCTTTTGAAGTTTAAGATTTTATGTCACTTTTCAGCATCACCTCTAGGAATTCTATGGAAAAAAAATAGTCTTATTTTTCTCGCTCAACATATCTAGCTGTAAAACAAGTATGAAATTACTCTATGGAGGAAAAAGTAAAGCTCAAATGAAGGGATGCATCAAAAAATTTTTCTCTGATTCTTCTATAACACCATATCATCAAGCTCTTGCCTTTGATACATGATTCTTACAAGGCAACAAAGTAGTTCTGTTTGTGTCTTTCTTGGTGGTGTAAGAAATACACAAAAGAGCTTGATGATGGAAAGAGAGTGGAAGAAATAGATAAGAAACCTGCAACACAGAAACCAGCTACAGTTAAAGTTCTATCTCAAGATTTTCCAGCAGAATCTGTATCCAAATAGATAAAAATTATACATCATCATCTTGAGGCAGAATCAAAAGCGTATTTCAAATGTTTTTAAGGCACTGGTTTAAAATAGTTGCTTTGGGAGAATACAAGGACAGCTCAATCACTCCTTATATAGAAAGTCCAAATAAACTTATGTGTTTTCTTTCCAAAATATGGTACAGAGTAAGGTTTACAGTATAACACCTGAAAGAGCAATGGATTATGTATCAACACTTCCAATAGAATCCAAAGAAGAAAAAATAAGAGATCAAAATGAAAATAAAAAATGAAAATAAAATGAAAATCAAAAAACGAAAATAGCATGCTTGCCAAGGTCTTCAGAGACCACACTAATATTATTATTCTAAGGAGTAATGACTCTTCCTGCCCCAAAGTAGAGTTATTGACATACAAAATATTAGGAAAAGCAAATCTTAAAAAGATACCTAAACGGAGCACTACAACACAAAGCTGTAACTAAGGATGAGACCAGGTCAACCAAAACATCTTTCCCTGAAGCACAGATATAATGGCTAAGTCTCTCACTGTATTATCTTCCCCAATACTGTGGTTTGGCCAGTTAAATTGTCAGAGGCATGCATTTATAAAAAAAAAAAAAAAGAACTTAAAAGCTGTGCCATTTCCTAGATTTCCTCTATATTTTACAATTTTAATTTTAGCCATTCTGCAACCCAGAATCCTGACAGAGATAATCTCAGCATAAAAAAGAGAAATACAATTTATACATTTTTAAACAAAGAGGTGATGTAAAAATAAGATGAAAACCAGAAGCAAGTACAAATGAATTCTGAAGATCAGCAGTTTTTAAGGAGCTTCAGGAAAGGGAGATAGAACATCATATCAGGGACTAAGCCACGTGGTTAGTCCATGATCCTGAAGGATGGAAAGCTCCCAGTTTATACTTAACAATGCAGTAAAAATAGTCAGATTAAGAGCCAGTATTCAACTCAAAATGAAACTGATGGGGAAAGGTCAGTTTTACTGGTTTCATGACCAAGACAGCCTAGAAAAAACATGATAAAGAATCCAAAATGTAGCTTTAAATGTTTCTCAGTATCAAAATAAATAAAGAAAACAGGCTGTGGGGCACAGGTAAGGTAAGAGAAGAAGGAGTAGTTGGGAAAAGAGGTAAGAATGACAGTATAATATCACTTTGCAGTGTTCAAAAACACCAGTCAAGTGTGAAAAATGTTGAAAGAGAATGACTATAGAAGGAGGAATTATTCATGGGAAATGATGGTCAGTATTACCTTGGAGGCAGCTATCAGTCTGAAGGAAAGCAAATGGACTATTATATTTAATTGAAATTGGCAACAGAAATACAAGGCCACACATTGCCAGAAGTAGTGGTAGCTAAACTGAAAGAGAAATCAGACTGAACTAAGGTAAAAGAACTTGCACTATCTATGTTGTCTTCAACATGAACTGAGCATATAGACATGTGAAAGATGGAAATAGGCACCTGTTAAAATTTCACCTGGGGAAAGTGTCTGTCTGAAGGATATTCATCACAATCATGAGCTTTCCCTCACTGGAACTGTGTGAAAAGTGGTGCAGTTAAGAAAGTGTAAAAAACATCTTCCAGGGGAAAGGGACTATCTAGCTGAGTAGATAATGTCCCAAATGAATATAGCTACCCCATTAGTCATACCTCAAGGAATGTCCCACTTGCTCTAGGAATATGACTGGACCAGCACAAAGCAAGAAATGAAAACTAGCAGGATGTAAACACTCACAATACAGAAAAGGAAAAAAAAGAAAGGTAAAAAAAAAAAAAAAAAGGAAAACCAGAACTCTTCATGTCTGTATTGACATAAATAAAACCAATCTTTACTTAAGAAGTGTATATTTTCTACTAGCTACAAGAGGAATAATTAAAAAAAAAATTATTGATTTATGCCAAATGTTTTCCTATACATCTTACATCTGCAGTAGTCTGGCAGGTATCTTTAAGGACACATAGCACACATACTTGAGGCATATTCAACACCCCTTTTCCAATACTTTGTTTTCTCATACTGTCATTTGGTTTGTGTCTAGCAATCAGAGGGGTTTAGTAGAAAATACACACATTTTTGAAGGTCTAGAGTGTATAAACATCTGTTTAGGCAGTATTTTGACATGAAGTTGGTGTAAAGTGGAAAAAGTATATGACCAGAGGCTTTGAACAGTTTTAGAAAGAACTCAAAGCTGTCAGGTTACAGCTAGCTCAAACAAAAATTTAAATTTCATTCTACACAAATAACAATTCTAAAATCAATTACTACAGCAGGAGACTTGGTAAAGAACAAACAAATTAAGGCTTTGACAAATATTCCTTGCTCAAAAGACAATATGTGGAAGAAAGATTTCCCAAGTATTGTGAATCACGTATGGAAAACTACATTTCATTTAACTAAGCGTATCAACCTACAGAAAGAACTATTCCTATGCCACAATGGCATAAAATAAAAAAATTAACTGAGATTTTTGAGAAATATAGGTAATTAATTCAGAAAGTTAGAAAAATCATTCTGCTGATGATACAAAACTGGGTACTGATTTTTCTTAGAAATCAACCTCTGAGACCTTCAGTGAGCATGGGTCTGTATTTGGAATAAGTAAAGCCACTTGTTCCAGTGCAGAAAGCAATATAAAACACCTGACAAGTAAGACCACCTAACATTTGAAGACAATATAATCTTTTAAAGAACCTAGACTGCAGTTTTAAGAATTAGAAACCAAAAAGAAGATATATTCATATATATATGCATATCAAAGGGAATCTAAATTGATATAAAGTATATACAACATCTTGACTATGCTGCCTAACTTAAATAACCAAGAAAGTCACTACAGATTCATATCTGTTTCATAGTAAGGTTGTCAGTGGAAAAGTTTAGGCATAAGGAATCTGTTTATGGTTCAACCTGTGTTAGAAACTTAGCAACATCAAATTCCAGGTTAGGAGATAACTAATTTAGAATCTTGATACACACACATTCTTTTTTAAAGCAGATGAAAGTAAAGAATCTTCTAAATATCTCATGAATATGGCCTCATGTAGTTTTATTTTAAGTAACACATTTTCATACGGGGTTTATATTCCACAGTTGTTATCTCCTTACACAAATACATCCCTGATTTATTTCTGAGACTAAAACACAGTCCAATATCAAAGATAAAGGAACATATATAGCTTCCTAAAACTAAGCCATGAAGACTGTTACTTGGGACTTTTCCCTCCCATGGGAATACTCTGATCCAAATAGACAAACTCCGTTTTCAGACAGAGAAAACTGGATCACACAGTATTTTATTAAACAACTCAAGGAAAGAGATTATGGGTAGGAATAGCCTGGGAGATAGCTACATGGGTAAAGGAGGCTCACAGATGCTTCCAGTAGCAGTCAGGGAGATCCCAGGGTGAGAGGAAGACAAAGTTTAAAATAATATAGCTTAAATTCAGAATGGATCATTATGCATAACTTTTTCGACAATGCAGGTTGCAGAAATTTCTGCAATAATCTTGGCTCTGAATTTAGAACATCTGTCTGCACTGCAGGATATCTTAACTACCCTCTCCCACCCCAAAAAAACCCCAATACCCAACAACAGAAAAAAACCTCTACACTTATCCTCTGATAATTTCTTGACTTGGCAGCATAAACTGCAGTTATCCAAAGCAAAAAGATTTCTGTGTAAGTTCAGCAGTTAAACACCTTTAAAAGCATTTCCTGACACCTTTCCTCTCCCTGACTTTCATCTGATTAACTGCTAGAGATAGTTTTCTATTTAACTTAGAGGAACTTAAAAGATATGAGCAATCAAATGAAGATTAATAGCCACTAGTGTTCATCTGCATGACTCTTCCAGAGCTACTATAAACATTTATGTCTGGAATTGCAATGATCACTCACTGTTAAGGATTGGGGTGGAAGAAAAAGGATCAATTTTTGTGTTACACTTAAAATACTCAGCATCCAGAAATAATTATTTCCAATTTCTGTAGCAACAATAGTAATGAAGATACTGTGTTTGATATTGAAGACATTTAAATCTGCCCAGTATACTGAGTGGCAAGGTGTACTGTGTATTTAAAAAAAAAAAAAAAAAAAGGTATGTGCTCTTTGGCACGCAAATATCTTCTCTGAGCTTCTGAGCTGATTGAGTCCTTCGGTTTTGCCCTAGAATGAGATATTTATACCAAAGACAAAACACTTCACCCTTAACAAAAATAACCCACAATATCTGCTAATATTTAATGTACTTATTGGCATAAATCTCAAGTAAGCACCCTGCTAGAAACCACTGGTTAGGTATAATGTGGGAAAAAATTTTAAGCAGTTTCTGCCAATATATTTCTTACACAAGTTAATGTGCAAACATCACTGGCCCATTACTGTTAAGAAATGAGAAATTTTAAGGACTATTAAACACTCTGCAAATAGATCAGCTAAAAGTTATTCAGCACAGGTGTTCTTATAATTAGGTAACATTGGAAAAATATAATGTTCAATGGTCCTTGTACTTTGCCCTTCTTCCTGTGTAGGAATGAATATTACCATTCATAATTAATCCAAATCTCTGTTCCAATAGAAATAAACAATGAGTGTAAAACAGTAACGCTTTATTTTTATAGTATTTTAAACTCATAATTTTTTTTATAATTAATTGTATATTATTTAATTCATACTTACAATTACTAACTTTTACTAAAACCAAAAGTGTTCAGATAGTGAGAAGAGCATGCCAGGGTTTTCTGCATTTCACCTAACCAGAATGGAACAAGGAAGCCCAGGAAATTTTTCTGTTTCCTATTTGCTAGAATAACCTTGTTATTCCAAAGGATGCAGCTTAGTCCCAAGGATATTAAAAGAGCTGTTAGAGATCCACTAAAAAAATAAATTAAGCACACAGTGAGTCCATGCAGAGAAACTAAGAATTTTTGGTTTTAATGACTCTTGACAGTAGTCATGAGGTCTAACAAAAATTCTGCACCTGAAATGCTGGTGAATATTTGATAACTATTCAGTGAACCTGCTTCCAGCCAGCAAAAGTTTCAATGGATTTATAAACATATCTCCATATACTTATTAAGTATACTTATTCATTAGAGTTATTTACTTACTAAACTTACTTACTAAATGGTACCTAGGAAGGTATCATTCACAGAGATGAAACGATTTCTCTCTCAGTTTATAATGTGTGTTGCCATTCTGGTGACAGGTTCACTAGTACTACTATTCCATCAAGTGAGTCTCAGAAATTGTTACGGGACCGTGAGATTAAATTACTTAGCCCTGCAAAGGTACAGCTATCCTGCAAAACCCCCACATTTAGAAGATAATATAAGCAAGTGAATTCTACCTGAAAGACTAGCAAGGCTTTAATTCCTTCATTTTGTAATTCGGTAGGAAAGGTTGGGCAGGGGAGAGCATTTGAGGGGGGGTGGGAGTTGAATACATATTACGCAGTTTTGATAGCTGTCAAAGAAGAAAATTATCTGTGGCTAATACATCTATCAGTAATAAAAAGCATTTTTCTCAGCATGTGTCTGATATTCTGCAATTGAAAACTATATATTTAAAGATACTGGAAGCGGTCAAACAACATAACAAAAGTGAAAATAAGCAGAGTAAAGCCCAAGTAGTAATTATACAGATGTACACTCCTTTGTTTAAAGATCCAATGAAGAGAATGGAGATCTTACTTGAGTTCCAGATCAAAGGTATTGGATTGTCTCTTCACTCTTCATGTAAACTTGCAGAGCATTAGTGTAAATTTCCCCTATATCCCAAACAGTAAAGGTGTGAGAATGCAGCCTTGGAGGCCTATCCAAAAGATGTGTGTACATATGTTCATGCAGAATGTAATGTATTCATATATACAGCAGTGCCTTTAATTGCATATATTTGACTGGAAAAAAATAGTGTAATGAAAAAGATTTGGGGGAGAGGAGATATACAAGGAAATCTTCAAGTAAGGGTTCAAGATATGCTGCTTGATACTTCCCCTCAAAGTTGCATGCTGAAAGAAATATGATCCAAGGCCATACCTAAAGAGGTTCTATAGTCCCTCCTGCCTTTGACCCTAGCAGTCTGTGTTACGAGGACTTTGAGGGTATGTCTGTCCCAATCAAGACATGTGAGAGAATAAAAATAAGTGGAATAAAACCTTGATATTGCATACATCATATTTCCCTATGTCTATCACTTAAACATTAAATTTTTGAGAGTGTTTGATTGCTTTTTTTTTTTTTTCTTTAATATAGAAAAAAAGCAAAGGAAATGACAGGCTATCTCGTACCAATTTGAGAACACTTAATAACTTTGTTTAGTGAAAAAGAAACTGGCTCACACAAATCTTTGATTTTGGTTGTGCTTTCATGAAGTGCAACAGATTTCAAGAAAATAAGTCTGCCTACAGTTATAGTATAAATAATAAATAATTCCCCAGTAACCAGTGAAGCCTCTTCTGTGAAGAAAGGATGTGAAAGATGATGCAGACATATAATTTGCAAACAGATGAATATCCACACTTGTGAAATTCATGAAATTCTTATTAGAATTCTGAAAACAATATGTATACTACATATCAAGGGGACAAAATCATGCAAGACAATATTCTATTCAGTTAAGCACCAAGAGATATATCATCTCACTGAAGTATAAACATAATTACAGAACTCACAGGCAGTGAGTTTTTTAAACTTCATGGACTAAAACCATTTGACTTCCTGCAGTACACTTGTGAAATTTAACTAAGCAGTGAGATTTCAAGACCAAAACAGTTTGCAAGAAACTGAAGACTCATATTATTTGTTATCCCCAAGTACTTCAATTCATAAGGCTCAGAGAGGTTCACAAGGCAGGACACGTTTTAGAATACAGATTCTATTCTTGCAGAGTGAAACAATCTATACTCTTCAACCACAGACATATTACTGCGAACTCAAAACTTTACAATGGAGGGCTGAAAAGGGAATATGTCTTAAAACATGATAAAGTTGTATTAGATCTTTAAAAAAAAGGAAGTAAATATTTTATATAGTTTTGAAGTAGAATTAATGATGACACTTTTAAATTATATTACCTTTGCACAGATTAATGCATTCATCAGCCATGCAATAGTGGACCAAATAATTTTTTTTAAAGAAAGTGTCCAGTTTGATTAAACAGCAGTCCCTTCCTGTGCAAATAGTGTAGCAATGCCATGCATGGTGGTAGACAGAAATTTAATGGAATTAGGAGGGGATTTGAGTTTTGCCATGCAGCAGTAAATCGGGGCTGTTCACAAGAAAAGCACATTTATTTCCCATCCTAATTACATCAGCTGGCTTGCAAGTCAGTGGAAAGGGGCAACTGTTGCTCTGCCTTCCTTTTTCTGTATGTGAACTTTCACTCCATAAGCAGTGTTTTTTACCTCATGGGATTTTCTGAATGGAGGAGTTCATCTAGCTTAATGGTCTCTGGTTCTTGATAATCACTTACTCCTAAGGGTAGGAAGGAATTCCCTTTCCTGCCCTGTACAAAATTCTTGATTTTATTGCCTGACTTCATATTGCAGCCTTAAACCCTAGTATTTATGCCTTATTAAGTTCTAGGTATCTATTGCAACTTGTCTTTTGTTCCCCAACTTGTGGTCCACGGGCTTGACAGATTAAAGCAGTTTAAGCAAAAGTAAGGTATAACTGGATCCATTAAGGTGAAAAAAAGAGAAGCAGGTATTTTAGCTTTCAGAAGCTGAAATTCATGTTGTGTACACTCTAAATTTTTAGTGGAAAATGAAACAAACGCACGTAGTTTAATACTACAGGGCAGGATCCTCAGATCCTGTCTTCACTTCTCGTCTATTCATCAAACGTATGGGCCTACAAACTATCTTAGCCACTCATCATAAGCCAAAAACATTTCCAAAATGTTATAAGAATACTAGACCTATACTCATGGCTTTGTTATTGGGATGATGATGTGCCATGAGAGAGCTAAAGAGTGTAACAAAAGTCAAGCTTGTTTAGTGAAATCCCCAAGTGATCCTAGAAGGTGCAGCACACTTCCTGTGTCAGTTAACAAAATTACGAATTCCTGTAAGAGATCCTCCCAAAGTCATCAAAAGAAAAAATCCTTCCTGAACCTATGTAGCAATCTGTTTATCAGTCAGGCTACAGCAAGACGTGCCAAAAAAAAAAGAAAAATTAACAAAAGGAGCACAAGCATATCTCTGCAGAGATTCGTCTTTTGATGTGTAGAGTTATTATTACCTGGGCTTTACCTTGTTTTATGTGTGGACTCAGGCCATCACGGTTCCATCTCCAATTAAGTTAGAAGTTACAAGTAAAGTAGAAAATTTTATAAAATCTGTCCTTGTGTTCCTGATCCACTCTTCCAAGTGTTCAGACTCAAATGCACACAGTGGAAAACTGAGGCATTCTCCTTACTGCCTTCCTAAAGTAAATGTAAGAAAATAAATGAGTAGCATGAGGCCAGACCAGGCACATCAGAGCCCGTCTGATAATTCTTGCTGACTCCAGTAAGCACACTGTTAGCAGAAAGTACCATGTTTTATGCCATGCTTATCCTTCATGACACCTCACATACTAATAAGTCATTTGTCAGTTTCCATCCTTAGCAGTTCATGAGCTAATCCCCTTTATGTTATTCTGGAGAAACTCCACCAGACACTTCTGACTATTATTTTTTTGTTTTTTACACTGGGTAACCTTTTCAACTTTGTTTCAATTGGAAATGAGAAGGAGGGCACCTGTTACACAGATTGAACATTACCTATGGAAAAAAAAAGCATAGATAGAGGTGCAAGGCATCTATTTAAAGCTAAATGATGGTATGAAAACTTTGAGGTCTTCTCACTGTGTATCTCTGAGGACCAAGCTGCAGCTGATAATTTTAATGTGACAAAGAGTGACATTAGGAATAATTTCAATTTATGTCCTTATTGATAAACAGAAAGAGAGGATAACACCTTATTAACTACATGCCTACATGCTCTCACTGATGAGAATTTGTGAAGGCTATCTATAGAGTGATGTTAAAAAAAAAAGGAAGCAACATGAGTAATATTTATATTCCTAAAATTTGCAATCATAGTGAATCCTAACTGTTACTATATTACCTATTGACACTGTTTATTAGAGAAGGAAAAAGCATCAACCAGCAGTAGATGAGCATAACTGAATGAAATGTAAACAAGAAAAAGTCATTGTTCAAGTAAACTGCAAAGATATATCATTTGTCTGCATGAAAGATTACATGCTTGTAATACCATTGCTTCAGAGACATTGTACCAACAGACCTCTCACTCCTTGATTTAGCATCTACGTTACTGGAACATAACTGGCTCCAAAAAACATTTTACTTGGTCTGCTAGTAAGACAGAGTCAGTCTTGTTCCCTCAGTTACGATGTCCGTATTATACAACCGCAGAACACTCAAGGGAGAACTGGACTGGTTAGTATAATGGGCAATGCCAGACTGAAAAATAGACTGACATCTTGACCAAATGTTATGTTTTTTCTTTCCCAGTAGCCTGCTAATAACAAGCAGTAAGCACTGTTCCTTCTAACAGGGAGCAGCTGTATTTATCTAACTTCTCCCTCTTTCGTCTTGCCTTGGAACGTCTGAGTTCAGATTTGTCATTCCCTTTATCTACGCTGCTATAGGATGCTGTAGGTATATTTTTTTCCCTTGAAATCTGTTTCTCAACTGGCTTGAATGAATATTTTTCATTTTTTAAGACACAAATAGCCTAGGTTTTTATTTGGCGATTATTTTTTTTCTTTATTTTTCTTTATTTTACTCTATGCCTCCTCTGCTTCCTCTGACTCTAAAGGTACTCTGAATAGGGCCCTATACTGGTACTTGGAATACATTACATTTGGGATTCGTTTTTTCTGGAGCTGAACCTGATTAGATTTAATGAAGACTTGATCTGAGCATGCTCTAGCTTTTTACCATCCACACTAATGAAGATGAAACCCTAGACAAAGAGAAGTCACTGTCAAAAATTATTCCACATTGGAAAGTTATTCCAAAAAGCTTTTGTTCTTGGATTAGTTGCCTTGTACAAGGTGAGAGGAACTTAGAGAACATTTTGATACTGTTGATCTCTCTTTGCTGTGTTGTTGGGGTAGAGGTTTTCTTCCTTTCAAGAAAGGTGCATTTAATGCCTTAGAGAATATACACGATGCATAGTATTGTAAAATAACTATGATAACCTTTGCTAGCAACTATTCTGACACCTGAGAGCACCGGATCTCCCAATCTGCTGAAATGAACAAAACTTCTAGGCACTTTCTCTTTGACCTTACCTCTCAAAAAAGAATTTTACTTAGTTGGAAATCCTAGCCCTGAGGTTTTGTTGGTCTTCTACATAAATTTTATTATCCCTTGGTAATTGTCAGTAAGAATGTATGATGGGTGGAGAGGAGAGCAGCTGCCAAAGTAGATAAAGACAATTCTGGCAATATGTGACGTAATATTTTTGTGGTAGTTTAACTACCACACCTACTACATGATAACTACCATACAGTGTGGAAAATAATTCCTTTCTGTGTCTACTGATTTCAGCCAGCCTGTTTTCACAGATTTTCAGCCTTCATTCATGTACTTAAAACTTCTGGGGATATAAATCAATAATTAGTAGTGATCACATAATGGTTCATAATCACATAATTTATTTTTTTCTTCCTGGCTGCTGCTTTATTGTAAAACTGCTAAGGTGAAAGAACCAACAATAATCACTGAAACTGTGGGCGAATGGTTCACTATGGAGGTTCAGACTTTAAAAAAGAGGAATTTAAGAAGTCCCTTATATTGATGTATTGCTGAAATTGCCAGACATCCAGGAGGAGAGAACATGCATCTTTTACATTACCATTCTAAAGCAAAATAAAAAAAAAAAGTTATAGTTAATTTAATTTCCAATGGTAGCATAATAACAATGCAATAAAATCTATATTTACTTTACACAGCACACTGCTTTTTTTTATGAATACAGTAATTGTAAAAATGGTCTAAATAAATCCTCATAGTTGTAATGGTATTTGTGTCTATGGATGCTTAAGTTTTCTTAATTGACAACAAAATGATCATTTGAAAATAAAGAACTATCCTTTGTGTAGAACTAGTCCTAATACTTCCAGTAAACATCAAAAACAGATGCTTGAAAATTTTTGTAGTTCGTTCACCACTGTATTTTAACATTGTTTTATAACCTTTGAGTTTCCTCATGCCAGTGTTTAGATTACTTACCTCACTACCACTTGCTATGCATGAAATGCTCCCATTTTGCTTCTGAAAAAACAAGCATTGGATATAGCGAGAAAGTAATCACATCAGACTTTATTTACTAGCACAAACTTTATCTTAAAAGATTCTTGAATGCAATCTGACTGATAGACTATTAACCTCAGAAACTCTCTAATTATGATGGTATACAGCACACAAAATTAAAAAGGTGACCAGTAAAAATAAACAAATTGTGCTGCCTTCGTACTTCTGGTTTCTCTCTCATATGTAAACAAGTTTTGAAATGTTTTTTGATTTTTTTTCCTGCTTGTTTTTTGACCTTTAAAATACTATGAATATCAATGTGGGGTTTGGCCTGCAGGATGACTTCTTTGAGATATGAAAGAACCAGAATGTGAGATATCTCAGCTCATCTAATGTGTGAATCTTTTAACAAAAAGCATTTTTGCCAATATTATCCCCACACTGTCTAGAAAAGTTAAACAAGTTCCCCTTGAAAACAAAAGAAGTTGCTTGTTTTTCAGGTTTGGGGACTTTCTTCTTTTAGTACAGCAGTGGTGTTTTCACTGCAATTTTCAAGACACTATAGACAGCAAAAATAATTTCTAATTGAGAAGCAGGTGGGAAGTAAGTTTTTAGAAAGCATACAAAATGCTTTTCACTCTCCATCTACCCAGTGAATCTATCTGATCTTTCAGGTAACCCTCTAGCTTTTTTTGTCTGTTAATATTAAGTAAGCTGTATCCTGTAGTCTGCCTATACAAAGGAATCGTGAGAAGAGAAACAGTTTCTCACAAAAATGACTGAAGTTAGGATTCCCATTCTAACCATTGGACAGTGATAAAAAAATTGAGTTTATGTGTGAACAGATCAGCTTTCTGTATGTGATTTTAATTACTGAAAGGTAAACCTATGGACCCTACTATTTCACCAGTAGATGGATAAATAAGTTTCTTCTACCATTCAGAAGTTTTAAAACATATTTTATACAACTAGCTAACTGTAACAGAGCATCAACATTTCTAACTGCTTGGTTATAAAAGACAAATCCTCCTAATTCATTAAGCATTTGAAAGAGATGTTGAAACATTACATTGGTCTTACTGCGGAGGAAAATACTTTTTCTATTTTGGGTTTGAAAAATGAATAGTAATGTGCATTGCTTCTGATTGTTTAATGGTGATTTAGTGAATATCAGTTACTGCTTTTTGACAGATTTCTCAGATATATTGTGGAGAAGGAGAAGCTATACTTTTAACATTTTAAAGGAAAAAAAGGGTTCCACTGGGGTTTTTTAGCTCGAAATGGAACTCCATTAGATATTAAAAACAAGAATTACACATTATTTTGACCTAAAAGCTATAGACAGCTGTTGCAATATGTAAATATCCACAGCTATGAACATGCCATAGCAAATAGAAAATTATACACACAAGTTTGTTTGGCAAAATATCAAAATGCTTTATATATTCCTGCAGCTCCTGTCTGCATTTCATGTGCAACTGGATTCTGGGATCCTGCAGCAAGCAGGGAAACCTGAGGAGTTGCATGATGATTGGACAACCCTCATTCCATAGCAGACCCGAAGCTCAGTCTGCTTCCCAGTCTCAGAAGGATGATGGGCAGTCATTTCTCACAGGTAAGAGATGCACATTGAGGTTAAGTTCAGAATGAGGGTCTTTTAAGTAAAAACACAGAAGTCACAGAGGAGTCACCACTCATTTAGTCACTACTAAGTCAAAATGAAGCAAAGGTTTTAATTGCAGAACAAACCATGAGGGAATGAGAAGTCAGAGTCTGTGTGAATTGAGAGAAGCAATAATGAGAAATGAAAAGCTAAGCCTAAGGTAAAGGTCTTGTTTATTTTTGTGCCACCTGCCTGAACCAACCAAGTGTTACATGCCTGCACTGGTAATCACTGGAGTAACATCACATACCATTAGTTTTGTGATTGAAGGTCACAATTACTAATTCCAACGTATTTCTGTGCTGTGCTGCTCACAGACTCAGGTGTAGGCTGACATGTGCAAAGGGACCCAACAGTGCAGCAGATACTGCCTGTTAAATTATAATTTTGATGCTGTTCCTCTGTGTGAATTAACAAACATTAAGATTTTTGTAGTAAATATTCTTTCAAACATTTCCATATATTTTAAACTCTTTATGAAATACCAACTAGGTCCAATTAGCTTTATTCACATTGTGATAAAGCTGGGAATTTAAAGCAATTGAATGGACTAAAAGAAGGCTGCTACTTAATTTACAATAGGTACTTTAAGGTAATCTGAACATGTTTCAGGATTCCTTTCTGTCTTTCTAATCATGAAATGACCATGAGTGGCTTTTATACTCAATAGCAATCTGGAGAACTGTTGCAATAGCTGTATGTTTCCAGGGGAATTCTTTGTGGGTGGGCAGATCAAATGCTTCACAGCTAAAGCTCAACACCTGCAAATCTTGGCTATTTGGATCAATGTCAACTTAAAGGGAAGTGGGAGAAAATGCCTTTTGACACAGTCATCAAAAGCACTGCTAAGAAAATACTTTCTTGTGAAAGTGTACTGTGATTAGGGTTTATTTCAGACTAGAGTAATGGAGTTCACAGGTGTATGCTCACTGGAAGGTCAAGAAACAGAAACAGTTAAAAGAATTATTTAGATCATCTTGTACAGTGAGTGACGACATACTCAGATCTAGTAAGGTTATCAGTGCTAGCCTTTTAAAAATAGTAATACTTCTAAAACTTTTTAACACTTCACTGAAAAAAAAGTGTAGGCGTTTGGGATTTTTAAAATAACTAAAGTTCAGTAAAATAATAGGCAAAGGGGGTCAGCTTAATTGAATATAGTTCCATTTTGCTGATTCAGTGTCTTGCTCAGCACAGAAATGATGAAATCTATTTTCAGAGAAGCAGAATCCCTGCAACTCTATCCTTTACATAATCATAAGATCTTTTTGAGATTGCACACAGGACAGAAAAAACCTAGGAAAAAAACCCACAAGTGTTTGAAATATTATTTTCCCTTCTTTTAAATAATGATTAAGTAGCAAAGTCTTACATTAACACAATATGACTGATGTATTAAGGCCAATAGAGATCCAAAATGACGTGACTATTCTGATACTATTTTCAAGGGGGATAACACTACTGAGATGTGTGGTTTCACTGTCTGAGCATCTTCTTAGAGCAATGTACTCTAAGTGTTGCCAGGAAAGAGGAATACCTTAGACATGCCAGGAATTTAAATTTGTACTTATTACTCTTTGGTTCAGGGAAGATTAGGTGCTAGAAAATTATCTTTAATCTGTATTTCAGTGATCCTAGACAATGTACATTAACCTTGCTGATTCTGCAGGGTAAACAGTTGATATTTAGTAGAGATTACTCTATTGAAATTGTTAATGTTCATTATTATCAAGAATAATAAAACTAAACATGACAGCAAACCAGTAATAAAGAGAAAAATCTGACATCATAAATATTATTGAAGTTTGAGATTTCATTCTTAGAAAATGAGATGCTTTAAAGAAATCAAAATGTCACCTACAAAAGTGAAAATGCTTTCAATAACTACTAACTGAATAATTTAATTTAAAAGAAAAGTCAAAAATTTCAGCTATTTTTTTCAGTATAAAGACAAGGAAATTTTCATGTCTTCTCCAACAGATTACAGATATTCTCAGCCTGTAATCACATTTTAATTTTTTTATTGATACTTTGGGACAACTGTATTTCTGAAGAAAACTTTTCTTCAGGATAACCTTTCAGAAAGTCAAGATGAAAATATGGAATAAGAAGAGATGATCTATCCGGGTCAAGGCTCTGGGTTGTACTTTTTTTTTTTTCCCCCCCCCTCACGCTCTAGCTGTTCCTGAGAACATTTCTGTAAGAGAGAAGAAACTGTGTTCTGTTTTTTGCTATGATCCAGGCAGGGACAGGTGGCAAGACGTTGGTTCCCACACCTCGACCGAACGTACAGGCAGCCTTGAACCAGATCTGCCTCTTCCTGTCTTTTAAAACATTATATCCCCACACGATCTTAATATTTAACCTGATGGAAAGAGGGAAATGTTTTGAAATATTAGTGATACTGAACAGGGAAAACATATTTCCTGCTCACATCTGGCTCTAAACCTACTTGCAGTTATAGGGTCAGAACAACAGCCCTGTTCCTTTCCATCCTCTCAGTCATCAGCTATTGTAAGTTCTCTTCTGCACTGAATTTTATGGGTGTTAAAGATCTACATGTTCCTTTCACTTCATCTGGAGTTATGAGCACTCAGTGCCGTTCCAAACATTGGAGCCAAAATGAAAACCTCCACTCCACTTTACTGCTTAGTAGTACTTGGTGCCAATACAAAGGTTGGTAAAATACCAGGGTGTGTGCATGAAGTCAGTTTTAAGTGTTATGAAGACTCCCAAATCAAAACAAATTTTCTTGTAACATAGGAATGTGTGAGTTGGGTGCTTCTAGACCCAAGGAATTTAATTGATATGGATATAATTAAAAGCTAAATTCCAAGTCAATAGAGCTCTTGTTTGTCATTAAAACAACGTGATTGTGACTTTTAAAACATTTTTTTTTAAGTTTTAAAGTATTTTTAAAGATTTTTCTTTGCTTGAGGTTTTTCTGAGTATTAAAGTTTGAACATTTCAGAAGCTTCCTACTTCTGTCCCTGAGCAAACATGAGCCATATATATAAAAATACATTACATTCAAGCAGTTGTAAATGTCATTTAACAAGGCACAGCTTTTTGCAGGCTTGGCAATATAAATGTTGTTGTATGCTGAGGAATGAATTTGAGCAAGGGTATGTTCAACAAAACTAGATTGAGTAGGGACAGTATTTTAAAGCACTGGCGCCTGAAGGTCTATTTTAATTTTAGCTAATATAAAACTGGCGAAAGCAAGTTTTATACTTGCGAAAAGCAAGTTTTATACTTGCATGTACCACAGGGAAACAAGGAGATTAACCTATTAAAACATGAAAATAGCTATTTTTTCTTATTTATTTAGTGTTTGCTGGTTAATCCCTTAAATTCACAGAATAGATACTTTAAAAGTCATATTCCAGCAGAATGGAATTCTCTGTTATTCTCAAATATATAGTAGCCAGAACAGGACTTCAGTTCTCATTTACACTGTACATTATGACTGAATGACACTGACAGTAAAAATAATAACTGATAACCATACCAATTTTTTTGAGCATTATCCAGAGTATCATGCCAGGGTTTTGCTGAGTGATGAGACCAGATATATTGCTGCCCGTAGCTGAGCAGAATGACAATACCCACAAACTATTTGTTTACTCTCACCCTCACTACATATAAAAGCACCTGAAGCAATAAGGTGTCTAAGTCCACTTGAAATCTGATGTATTCTATAGGCCTTCTTCAGACCCCTATATTGTGTGTGTCAGCTGTGGAGCAGTTAATTTTTTTTTTCTTTATGCTTTCTCTTCCTGTTCCTTTTCCCCAGATTTGATCATTAAAAAGGAAAGCTTCCAGGGGTAATGTCTTCTAAAGGAACACAAACTACTGCCTTCACAAGGCAGCTTTATATTGCCTAGTTCAAATTCATTTTTATCACCCTCATTATGAAGCAAACATGATTTTTTTTCCTCTTTTGATCTGAGTTTGGTACAGGTTTCATGAGAGATTCTATCCATGCTCTACTTGGGAAGAAGCACTACTCTAAAAGTATCCCATAGTTAAATATAGTCAGATACATATTTACAAGAGCCTTCTTAATGAAGTGGTCCATTACAACCCTACTATGCAAAACACTTTTTTTTTTTTTTTTTTTTGCTTCAAACTGCATAATTTACACTATTTATTTTGTACCAACGGGTGATTGGTAATGTTTCTTATACCCACAGCTACTCATTAAGCCTTTTGCAGCAGTGTCTCTCCTGGGGTAAATTAAGCTTTGGTTTCAGGAATGTTTTTGTGAGATGTATAGTAGAAAATGTATAGAAATTCACAGACAACCTTAACAATTTTCCTGTTATATTGTATAACAAGCTTTCCTTGATGACTTCCTGAAGTGAGGAATGGGGCTAGGAGAAGGGAATTGTTGTGGATTTGCTTGCTGAGCTTAATTTTTTTTTTTTTGAGTTCTCCAAGGAAAAATGACTTTTTAATTAATCTTATTCACATACTTTGTCATGCACATAGTTTTACTATGAAGGTTTTGTATTACCATATTCACAGCATAAGAAGATTCTGAGAGTTTAATCCTAAATTATGCTGATTTAATACAAACAACAAAGAAACATCTAAACATCTAAAAGGTAAGGATCATATACAAATACGAGTTAGACAAAAATTAAAAGTACACAGGAGAAAAACGAAAGCACAACAAGCTTTTTTGTTAGGTTAGTGCCCAAACAGTGGTAATATAGAAAACATACCAAGAATTGTGTTATTACATGGTTATTTCCTTCTTTTGTGATATTATTAGTGTTACTGTTCTATATATAACTATATTTCTCAAATTCAGATTTAGACACTACCTGTTTATTTGGAGGAAAGAAGTATAAATGGCTTGAGGGAGAAAATATTTATTAAGTTTTATATTCATTTTTCTTTAGATGCAAGTCCTTCTCATGTTTCAGTGTAATCATAATTTCCTTTTACTTTACTGGTTGAATATTTTTTAAGATACCTGCTCATTTTCTTGATCCTTACTTCCTGCCATATTTGTTTACCTAGACATATCTGGAATCCAATAAAGCTGCTTAGAAACCTCAGTGTCAAGAAGTATGCTCCTTCAAAAGAAATACTGGCTTTACTCTTTTTTCATACAAATGCCCTCAATATTATTTTATAATTGTGTGTGCAGAGGGGAGGATTCCCTCTTTGTCTTTTTATTTTCATTTGTTGTATGATTGAACCCAGTCATCATGGAATAGCTGTAGGTGTTAAACACAAAATGTGTCAGCTCAAACTGACTTAATATGTCACAGGTCAGAACTGCAGCAGTGTTTCACCTCAGAATTATGGCTGATCTGTGTATATGTACCATCATAAGCTGTTCAGACATCCTTGACTTTACAGAATGTACTTGTGCAACGCCTGCTGAAAACTTTATCCAAACTATTCACTACCGTACAGAGAGGTGACACGATTGCATCAAAGAGAAATGTAGTTAAGTGTAATGGAGTGGAAATTCACTCCAGGAGGTTTAAACCTAAGTGTCAGATTGTCTGAAGGTGCATTTCAGGACTCAGATATGTTGTTTTTCTACTGGCAATGTTGCTGAGAATAGAGCTGTCCTCTCTGCTTATTGCCTCAGTCACCAAATATTTGTCTTTTCCTTTCATAAAGCTTCTATGTGAGTTTTGACTGCTTAACAAAACCTAAAAGTTGGTGGTCATAATTAAGTTACAGAAATTGTGTATGTTATTTCAGTGCAACTTAGCCCTACTTAGATCAGGGAGAGAGGCACAATTGAGTTTTAGAATCTGATTTAATAGAACTGCTACTCCCTTCTTTTTTGGTTATCATTACACACATAAAATCAATATTTCATCTTGATTAGTGTTCCTCCTTGGGATATCTTGTGTGATTGTCAGAGTTACAGTAATCAGTGTCACCTAACACAGTTAGAAATGTGTTAGGGTTAGAGTTGTAAACACCCACTAAAAATTGGTTTTCATCCCCAATTTAATCTTATGAACATTTCCATTTCATACTAAATTGAGTGATACATTGAGAAAAAATACCATTTCGTTTCTCCTGTATGAGCTGATGCAGGATGTGACTTTCCATTCCAATCTCTTTAGAATCCAACCCATACACACAGTTCAAAATGATCTGCTGTTTGGACGGTAAATTTATAAATGACAGTTCTGTGAATTAGACTTGAAAGGAAATGGCAAGCAGAGGCTTTTAGAACTTGCACGTAAAATTTAGGACAATTTGTACAGGAAAGAGCTTGGCTGCTTATGTTATAACTGCATAAATCCCAGAGCTGTCTATGACCAAAATGAATGAAAATAATCCTGTCATCTTCTTCACTTTTCAACCTTATTTTGGTCCCGAGTGATTTATTGCTGTCCCATACTGAGCACAATATCCATCTATTTCTAGTAAACAGAACTTTCTGAGACAAGGATATTTTAGGAAGCTAGTGTAAAGCAGCTGCTAGGAAAATAAATTTATAAAACTCAAAGTAACTTTGAAATGGATAAGACTGACTTTTTCTGTCTGGAAGATGACTTTAAAGTATTTTCTTATCTCACAGTTACATGACTGGCTACAGCCTTGATCATGTGAAAACATTTAAGATTGCTCATCTTGTGTATAAATGCATGTAGGACACATCTGACGCCAGACTTTCTAGTTTCAACAGGTTTACCAACACACACCTGTATTTATGGTCCTGAGACACTTGCCACTGGAGTTCACAGATTAAATGTTGAGACTGGATTCTATCTTAGTTTTTTTAAAAGGCTCTACTGGGCCTAATTCTTTCTGTTTGGCATTTTATGTTCTATTCAGTCTAACCCTTCTCTATTAAGTACCATCAGTTTTCCTAGACTTCATCTTCATTATATTTCACTTTGAGGGCCTCAGTTTTCTAATTTCAGTCTCTTGCTAAAAACTCAGATTTTGGGGGGAGAAAATCTTGAGTATCCCTGGTCCAACCTCTTCTACTCCAATTTGCTTCCCACATCCAGACTGATTCTAGGTTGCAGCTGCATTTATTCCTTGTTCCAGATATTTTCCTAAATCTGTCTCTACTCTTTTCATCTGCAGTGCTACTGGATAGAAAGTTATATGGATTCCTCTGTCTGTAAAAAGAAAAAAATCACATTGGATTTGTATTACCATAACTATAAATTTAAGACTGAAATCTTACTTTAGCTAAAATTTTGATTCACACTTTTATAAAAGTTAACTTAGACAGGACTGTTCCTTATAAATACAAATTGTGCTTTGTAAAAATATGTTTTGAAACTTTAGGAAAGACATTTTTTAAAAGCATGTCTTAGGAGCTGTGACTGATATGTTATTGAGAATCATGTCTCATGTGTCTGTTCCTGAAGCTGAACTAAGGAATGGTCAAGTTACAGTTATGTTAAAATGCTGTTTAAAGATATAAACCTTTCAGTAGGATTATGCAGTTTGCTCCCTTTGCCAGAATTTAGACTTTGATTTACAAACATAATACCCTTCACTCAGAGGAAGCAGGCATAAAAGATCTTCTGTATATACTTAATCTTCTTACTCTTATCAGATGTGAATATATCAGAAGTAAACACATCTATTTTAAATATTCCCCGAAGAAAGATCCTCTGGTGCCATTTCATGAAAAAGACTCTTCCTTTTTTTTTTTCTGCTGATCTTTTCTTTGTGTCATATCACCGCTGAGAGTGGAAGCTATGAAGTTCACAACAACAATCTAAGCACAGTAATTTAACTAGAGAATCATTTATAGTATCAAAGTTCTGTTTCAAAAGGAAAAATATTTTAAACAAACAAAACTATAACTCCAAATTTTAAATTATTCTGTTAGCTCTTTGCTAATATACTTCCTTTAAATGAAGGAACTCTAAAGGGTTCTTATCATGGCCAATGCATTTGAAAGCACAAAATCCCCAGTTACCTTCTAAAAATAATCTGATCAACTAAAACAGCCACCGTGAAGGCTATGGGCTATACTGTTTTTTGGATTTTTTTTAATGAAAAATATTTTTTGTTAGGGTGAGATCATAAGAGATTTGCCATGCATTATTCATTCAACTTTTTAAGAGTACTAGAAGGAGGCCACGCACATTATTTAAATTTTCACCGGATATTCTTAAGCCACTTAAGTAAGCCATCTTAGCATCTGCGTGGGCACATACCAGCTTATTTCTTGATTGTTTCATGTTTTCAAACACTTTCTCTTCCTTGCTCCAAAATGCATAAGAACCATATCTAAGACTCAAAAAAGTTACACTGTTTTTGTTACCTAATGCCGTGGAGTTGTGCAAATTGGATTTTATGCATCGGTGTCAAAAAATCTAGCTAGTATTTAAAATTCTCCAAACTTTCAGTTTCATATAAGCTCCAACTAGCATTTTCTCTTAGCATGAACATATCACTAAAGCTCCTATCATAGAGAAATTTGGCCAGGAGGGTCTGAGGACATGCTAGAAGAATTGTTCTTTCTAACACCAGCTCACAAATTAAAAAAAAAAAAAAGCATGGCTTGCCATTTAAAATATTTCAAAGTTAAAGAAGAGCTTGTAATGACAAAGCCCAAATTTGGATGATTTCTTTCCAGATCCATTTCTTGTTGAACAAGAAAATACCTTGCCTTTTTTACAATAATTTAAATCTCTTTAAAGTGATACCTTTCAGTCCAGCAGTTCAGCTTGATCTCTACTTTCATCCAAGAGCCTTGTTCCTTCTCCTGCTTTATTAACCCCAATGTTGATCCAGTTTTGATTAATAGTTTTTCAACCTAAAATTCAACTCCTTCATCTCCAGTGACATATTCCCTTCTATATTACCCTCTCATGAATGTTCATTCCTTTCCTTCAGTAAAGAAATCTGCCAATTACAAAAAATACCTTTTATTTTATAACAAACTGCTGTTTCAATTGTGCTGTCAAGAAGCTATTTGGGGGAACAGGAAAGATGGCCTCAATGGGAATAAGAAGGAACTGAATCAGGAACTCAGACTGTGTATTATTATATAAAACAAACAGGCACACTGTGAATTATATAGGTTTATACAGTTCTGTCTCGGGATTCTAATGACAACAGGAACCACTTGAGCTTCAGTTGTATGGCTTATAATGTCAGCAGAACACTTCAGCAGAACTCTAGTCTCATAAATCAAAATTGCCCACTATACAAAATGTGTTTAGACGGGAGAATCAGAAAACTAGATGATATTTCATTTTGTTATTTATCTCAGCAATACGAAATCCACTACAGTACAACAGTGAGCTGCTTCTTTCAGTATGTAATTCTCAGAACAAGAAAAACCTATGGATTGCTTTAATCAGACTGATTTTGCTTTGAAGATGCAAAGTTATAGGAAACACATCCGTAGATTTTTGAAATAGCTAAGTAAATTTGGCATTGATGTTTTTAAAAAAAGCCCGACATCCTGAGCAGAGAGGTCTAAATACTTAGCAAGACATGATGACTTGAATGGAGTAAGTCTGACTCCTAAGATTATTACTCAGCTTCCCAGTGTGGCACATGTCAAAGAGGAGACTTGTCTCAAAGGATGGTTGATGCTTTTTGTCATTTAGGAAACTTGTTCTGCCCAAGACAATGAGTAGAGGAATTTGTTACAGCAAAAGCAGAATACTTCTGACACAAGGCTCACCAGAGTTAGTGAATTCCTATTTACTTCAGTATGTATTTTAATTTATTCTCCAATAAAGAAAAAGAGAGGCTGGCACATACCTTAGTGATTTCTTTCACAGGCAGTGTAGTGAATATGAGAGGAAGTATAAGGATTCACCTTTTTTAATACTTTTTGTTCCAGCATGATCATATTACTTGAACTCTCCTTTCCCATTTCAGGATGGTAACTACTTTTTTATGACTGTGAAACTCACTAAACACATCTGGTTTATGAAAATCCAGACCGTCATTCTTTGATGTAACTCCATAAACTAAATATTTATTTATCAGTTTGGTGACGTATAAGGGGTTTTGTCCACTGTAAAGAATAACCGAATCCACAAGAGGCTCAAAGCAAGTTGGAATACACAATTCTGTGCTGTCCTTCATATGAAGCAGGATCTATTGCTTGTTGCTCTTTGCCTAACCAGGCACTATTAAATATCATATTTGTTAGACTCTGCTTTCAGACTTAGCTAATGGGGATTTGGTCTCTCTTCATTATTCATCTCTAATCAGCTTTCTCCCCATCCCATAGATATCTGTTGCTAAATCTCCAGACAGGAACTACCAGCTGGCAAATGGTGAACAGTCTCTGAATTTAAGCTGATTTAGCAGGGCCTTCAGTGAATGTTTATGGGGCTTAAGCTAATTGGAAATAAGATTGACAGTGCTTCTTTTAACCAATGCCATTCCATACTTAGAAAAGTGAATTACCAGTATTTCTTAAAACAGTAATCTCATTTACTCATAACTTCCTTGAGTACAGACATCATCAGTTGATTTAAGACAACACACTAGATTTAGTTTTCACTTTACAGTGTGTTGAATTCAAAAGTCATTATATCTATATCTGCTATATGTAAGGGTAAACAACAGAGTCACACTTAACACTTGAGCTGCAATTAGAATTGAATGCTAACTCTTGCAAAAAAAAGTCTATACTCTTCAATCAAAAAGTACTGATTCTTAAAGTTGTTGATTTCTACAGAAACTATTTTAATTGCTTCAAAATAAGGCTTACTTAAGTTAGTAGTAACCACTTGGCAATAATTAAAAACTGTTTGAGTTTATTTGATAAGGACAGAAGAAGAAAGAAAATTATTACTAGGAAATTAATTCTTAAGTCTCCCAGTCATTTATTTTATGCCTTTAATGGACATTTCTGCAAACCTCTGCATCATTCACTAGGCTGGAGGGAACAACTTTATATAAGTGTAAAGCCCTTCTTTCCTGGGAACTGAAATGGAATTTTATCCTGCCCGTTCTTTAATAATCTAAAACAGATCTCCATTTTTTCACATTCAGACCTAAACAGGTGCATAATATCATTGTTATATTCCAGCTGTTTTGTTGAGTTTCATTTGTTTTTTAAAGGGAGATTTCTGAGTATTTCTTACATCCCCCTTACTCTTCTCACATATTCCCCACTAGGCTTAGTGTGCCAAACCAGTTCTTTCTAATATTTTTGAGCTGTTACTCAGTTGCAAGTAAATAAATAAGGCTGGCTTCATTTTCTGCATGAAATATTTTTATGAAATCAATTAGAAACACTGCTGAAGATGGTATATTTATGTTAAAGGTGACAAGGTAGGTTTTTTTAAGGTTCTAGCTGGCATAAAAATAAGTTAAAACTTATGTCTGGATTATTTTTTTTATTTTGATGATGATAATCTGACCAATATAATTTCTGATTGAATATTCATGGCTGCTAATACATACAGAGATGATTTTACTGCAGAAAATATATATTAAAAAAAAATTGAGATGTCACCTGCAAACAGCTGCCACCCATTATCCTTGCAGTTATATCAGGGCTGATACAAATAAGCCTGTGTCAGTCATGGTACTACTATTGCTTAAGATCCTTGGTCATTTTAACTTCTGATCAGGAGTGGAATTGTGGGCCAAGCAGGAGAGAGAAGGAAACATTTCTTCTCCACTGGCTTCACAGGTAATTTGAAAACCACTTGGAAGATAAGACTACTGTTTCATCTCCTACTTTCACATATCATATCCTTTCTTGCCATCATGTATTATTTTCCAGTCCATCTAATTAGGACTCAGCTCAACCAGGTACTACATCCCCTACATCATTTTCATGACCTTGGTTTTGACTGCTTTCTGGATCTCAATGTCCTAAGCAGCCTGATGTTCATACACACAAAACAGGTTTCAGAGTAGCTAATGAGACTCTGTACTGGGCTGATGTCCTCCAGTGGTGAGGTCTGCATAAGAATAAGCAACAGAACGCTGCATTTCCTGGAAGTTTTTATCTTATCTTTTATATGTATTTGTGTCTTCCTTGGTCTAGAAATAAATATTTCAGAACTTAAAAGCAAAATCATCTTCAGACCGGTTCAAATAACATTACCCCTCAAAACAATAGGTAACAGCATTTAAAAGACCATCAAGCAGCTTTTAATCTGCCTCGGGAAAACATCACCCAACAAAGGAAAATGAAGAATATGGCTAAAATGACAGCATTATTTCATGCTTGAACTTAACAGGCTTTGTCATGCATCACTTTAAAAATGTAAAGTGCTGAATTAATTTTTAAAGGACAACAGTCACACAGTTTCTTGTGGATGATTACGAGGAAATCAATGGCCACAGTGAATGCTGCAGCAATGAGCAACAATTATTTCTTAATACCTCATTCTTATTAGACAGTAGACAGACCTTTTCAAAACAGCAGCAAAGGCATTTAGGTGACCTGATTTCAAAACTTGGAGCAGCTGGAGATTTTCCCCAATATACATTCTATTACACTCATATACACCCTTGCTGGTTTGCGGAACACATGGAAATGATGCTTTCTGGTAACTAAGTACTGACCTTCACTATACCCTGTTCTACTCCTTCATTTTCTTTTCCTGTTTTTATATCTGGAAATAAGAATGGGTTGTCCCCATACTGGTTAATTGGAACTGGTGGAGGAGAACAGAAATGAAAACACATATGTTAGCTTGACTGAGGAGGAAATATTGGACTACATGGTTACTGCTACTCCTTGCTCTCTCACCCATTTGTTTACATTCTATGAGTAAATACAGGGTGGTGACAAAAAGAAAAGCAATGATGATGTCAGACAATATTTTGGATTTCTAAACACCTTTTTTTAGGTCTTCACACAGCTTTACAAATACTACGGCTGTATAAACAATATTAAACTAGCTTACATAATGACTGTAGACTTCAAACTGTAAAAGTAGCAAACAGTCATAATTATGAGATTATAAACAAACAAACCTACAAACATTTCTTTTGTCCTGTGGTTCAAAACATGGCCACCTGGCTTAAACAAAGCACAGAACTGATACAGGCTACACTGACATAGTACTTGATGTTCAGCCAGAGAATTCTTATCAGACAAAAGCACTTACCATAGTAAGTCCCTGAAAGTAACCAAACACTCACTTAGTATCTGTCCTGATGTACATCATTGACTCAACTTGGTGCAAACCTTAATTGCTCTATGCTTCTATATGGAAGCTAAAAGAAAGTAAAATGAATTATTGATATGCTGTTAAATGGAGTAAAATCTAAGGTGTGGCATCAGAAAGATTTCAAGAGAAAATGCACGTGGGAAGGGGAACATCAAGAAAATACAGCAGATTCCTAATTTTCTCACTTCCTCTATTGAGACTACAGTGAATATTTTTTCTTTATGACCCTGAAATACTTAAACCAAACAAAGGTCTTACTATCATGAAATAGTCTTTTTTTTGAAGGCCTAAGGATATCAGTTGTAAGGACAGAAGATGACATCATGTTCCTGACTAGGTGATAATTATGACATTGGAACTGCAATTTGACATGTTTACAAGCATAGTATTACTTGTCTTCAAAAACCAAAGAAGGTCTCCTGAGTCAACATACAAAACTTTCTTTGGTAAAGAATTTTTTTTTTTTCTTATGAACAAGAGAACAGTTATCCCTTCGATTCTCTGGGTAGAAGAAGAAATCTGTCTTCTTAGATGATACTTGATTGTCATTTTATGGCATATAACAGCATTTGATTCTGCCAGTGGAAAGATAGCTTGCTAGTACACCCTCCTGACTAAACACAAAAGAGGTTTTCCTCCAATAAGAAGAGGTTTGTTACATAACAATACAGAGGAGAAACAAGATAAAACAGCAAAATTGAAAATTCAATATAAAATAATGCTTCTGCTGTTACAATCAAGGTATACAACAGATGTGCCATTGTGACCAGATAAAAAGTAATAGTGTTTTGCTACAGACATAAACCATCTTTTCCATTAGCAATAATGTCATGTTATGACTGGCTTTGGTAGCATAGAACATTTGGCACAAGTGAGAACACCCGTGGTGTGCTACCAAGTTGAGAATTCTTTCTCATGATGGATAACATTCGGAAAAAAATTTGAACATAATGATATAACAAGAAGGCACTTAAGCAGATGTCTTATCTGTATAAAGCAAAACCTAAAAAAAACCTAAAAGAATGCAGGCTTGCTTATGCTTCTCAGTTCATCTCTAGAATTTCATTTCCTTTGGAAAATAACTTTGAAGAATCATGATAAGATCATCCACAAAATAAAAATTGGTTAAAAAGTCTTGTTATTCTCAGATAGAAAGTGGGTCTCTAGCCTTCTGATATGCTCAGCTCCTTGTGCAGCTGTTGTACTACCAGACACAGATCTGTCGAAACTTGGAGAGATATACAGTGAGAGGCCCTCTTGGCAAGGTGAGTTCCTCATTGCTGGGGGAAGCAATGTGGGCCATACTCATAAAAGCCATTTCAGCTTAACTTGGCCAAGTATCATTGTAGAAGGAAAAGCACAGGAAAGCATGAGCTGTTAGCTGGCAGCATGCTCCTCCATTACAACACTTTCCATTCAAAGTTAGAGATGTACTGAACTGCCCTATTTGAGCAGTGCCAGGTAATCTGGAGTCAAGAAAACATAAGTAAACTTTTGCACTTTCCATTACTGTACTTTACAGAGTTTTTCAAGGACCTTGCATGGGTTGTAGATGTGTGCCTACCACAGTCAAATTCTGATTCAGGTGGTTATGGTCTGCCTGACAGTTATCCTGTAAAATTGAAATTGAACTCCTACTTCTTACCCTCAGTCATAATGTTCTAGCTGATCAAACTTCACACTATACTTTCCTGTATTTTACTAATTATTGAACTGATTTTTCATGTATGTTAAATACATGATCTTTTGGGATAGGATCTTTCGTGATAAGATCTTCTGTGATAGCATCTTTTGTGATGAAAGTGTGAAAACCTTTGAATATTGGAGCAGCTGAGTCAGTAGCACAGCTAGATCCTTGCTTAGCTTCAATTACCCTGATAACTATGACTCAGATCCTGAGGAGAAAAGTTTTCAGTTCTGCTCTATGGTTTCACTGGTAAGTGGATTTAATCAAGTTGCCAACCTGCAATATGTCATTGGGGCAATTGGCTATATTCAGTAACTAACAGTATAGATGAATAGCCAGATGCTTCCCTTCTGGCTAGAATATTTACTGTCAGTGAGGAATGCATGAAGTAACCTCTTGCAGTTGAGATGCTCCAATAAGATCCTGGCATTAGGACCACTCATTAAGTCACAAACTATCCTCTCACATTTCTGCTTACAATAAAAGAAAGAATTTGCAGGTATCACATGCTGGACTCCACGTATATATAAAAGACTCAATTACTCTGCCAGTGGCCCATTAAATAAGGTAGTGAGAGCTTAACTAAACCCATAATTATTTATGAAAAATATACATGTCTATTAATTTAATGATGGCACTAATAATCTCAGAGAATTAGGTCACATTGTTTGAATTTGACTCTTCAAAATCTATGCAGTTTGCTATGACACTTGATTTCATCTGCCCATTTTACAACTACCAGCTTAAAAATGCACACTATGAATAAAAAATAAGAAAATATTTCAGAGGTTTTATGAGGAACTTTCAATCTTAAAAGCCCAAGCCTTTAATACACTGTAACTAATTCATGGATATTTTTTTTCCCCCCCTCCCTCTTCTTCTCCCCTTAAACATGTGCTTACAGCTTCTTAATGTTATTATTGAAACTCACACCCCGTAAGGGAAGGAAAAAAATAGTAGCCTTCTGGAACATGAGACTGGAAACTAAGGCAGTTCAGATGGTCTCGTAGTTAAAGCACTGGCTAAGAGTCAGACAATGAGGGTTTAGGAACTGATACAAACTTCCTATGTGATTTTTCTGAATGCTGTTTCAAGCCAAACTATGGTACTTTGTTCAATAATAATAAGCTAGAGCATTCTCCCCCATGATTCAGCTGGAACTACTTATGGAGCAAAGCATCATACCTCTTTGTGAAAGTGGAAGAAATATGATCTTCAGTCTCTTCCTCCCTTGTCCTTGGGTCGACAGAATGGTAGTATAAATAGCAACCTGCCTCAACAAAATGTTCTGTTTATTTCCTCACTTAGCCTATTCAGATATTTCAGTGATGGCATTAATGGTCTTCATCCAGAAAACTATATAAGCGTGTTTCTGGCCTTAAACACAACCACCACCATTAAACTTTATGGCTTACTTAAGCATAAGACCATTAAATCATGGACAAGTCTAGTTGAAATCTGATATCTGTACTTTGCACTTCTGAACTGTGGTGCTCTGCAAATATCTACAGTAGTGCTGGAAGAGTGATAGTCTTGGAAGAGTGATAGTCTTGGCCTTCCTTCTAGTGAAAATACTTCCAGGATAAGGAGATCATTTAGACTTGATGATTGATGAAGACATCCTTTCAAATATTATACATGATAAAGAAAGTCTTACCTGAGAAAATCTCTAAATATGAAAATAAAAGAAGTATACACTGGTTTAAAGACTTTCTATCATCTGCTATCTAATTGTCATTTTGTTTCACAACTATGTCTATACACATTGGACATAAATTGCATATAACAGTAATTAGATATCCCAGTGCAGAGTACCCCACATATTTTATTGACCATTGTTTCCTCCTTGTTCAGAGATACTGCATATTATTAAAGAATTGCAATGAATTTATTTTATAAACATGTTTTTGAGATATTCTTTAGTCTGGACAGAGCATCAAATTTCCGTATCCTTCCTACTGGGATGTTCAAAATCTACATCTGAACCTTGATATTTAAACTGATTATTATACTTCGTCCATTCCTTTGGCCTTAGTTAGAAGCTCTTCTTTTTAAATGGCACCCCAATTTGATGAAACTAAACTATGATATGTAGCCCAAAACAATTTTACAAGTAATATCTAGAATTTTTGTATTTGTAAAATTTCATCTTGCATGAAAAAGAATAAGTATTCTGGATAAGAAATGTGTCAGGTTTTCTAGGGTTATGTTATCAGCAGCTTACATGGATTTGTAGGGCTCTGATCTATACTAAAGTATTCTGCCAGTCAAAATACATTTCAGTACATAATTTATACAGTATAATCTGACATAGCCACAGGAAGCTTCACACAAGAGTTCAAAAAACAATTTGCTTGGTAAATTAGCTAATAATATTGCAGCAATAATTGATTAATTTGCCTTCCAATTTATTAGTGATACTTACATGAAAATTGAGAAGTAGGGACTTCTGTTTATTTTACATACTTTCATACATAACACATACATTCAAATTAGCCTCCAGTTAATTCTGTAGATATGTAATATATCTACTAGTACTCAGTATCATAACATACCCACATTGTTGATAATTCAGAACTCATGGTTTCATTTTTCCTTCATCAGATTTGCATTGACTAGATAAGAAATCATTCTGCTAAACAAGAGAACTATTCTTTACTGAGTGGTCAATTGAATTTGAAGGTCATAGAATCATAGAATCATTCTGTCTGGAAGAGACCTTCAAGATCACCAAGTCCAATCTTATTCCTAGCCCAATCAAAACCACTAAATCAAGTCCCTAAGCACAACATCTACCTGGCTCTTAAACACCTCCACCACCTCCTTGGGCAGGCTATTCCAATGCCTGACAACCCTTTCAGTAAAGAAATTCTTCCTAATATTCAGCATGAACCTCCCCTGTTCAACTTCAGCCCATTTCCTCTTCTATTGCTTGTCACTTAGGAGAACAGACCAACTCCTGCCTCACTACAACTACCCTTCAGGTAGTTGTACAGAGAAATAAGGTCTCCCCTCAGCCTTCTTTTCTCAAGGCTAAACAGCCCCAGATCCTTCAGTCTTTCCTCATAAATGACATGCTCCAAACCCTTTACTAGCTTAGTAGCCTGCCTCTGTACCCTCTCCAGCACCTCAACATCCTTCTTGTAGAGAGAGGCCCAAAACTGGACACAGTATTCAAGGTGTAATCTCACCAAAGCCGAGTACAGAGGAATGATCACCTCCCTACTCCAGCTGACTACACTATTCCTGATACAGGCCAGGATGCTGTTGGCCTTCTTGGCCACCTGGGCATACTGCTGGATCATGTTCAGCCTGCTGAAAATCAACACCCCCAGGTCCTTCTCTGCTTTGCAGCTCTCCAGCCACTCCTCCCCAAGCCTGTAGCACTGCTGGGTGTTGTTGGCCAAAGTACAGGACCTGGCATTTGGCCTTATTGAAACTCATGGAACTGGCCTTGGCACAGTGATCCAGCCTATCTAGATCCCTCTGTAGAGCTTCCCTACCCTCAAGCAGATCGACAGTTCCACACAGCTTGGTGTCATCTGCAGACTTACTATGGGTGCACTCTATTCCCTTATCCAAATCATTGATGAAGATGGTAAACAGGAGTGGCCCCAGTACTGAGCCCTGGGGGACACCACTTGTGACTGGGTGCCAACTGGATTTAACTCCATTGACCACAACTCTTTGGACTCATCCATCTAACCAGTTTTTCACCCAGGAAAGCCTATGCCCATCAAAGCCAAGAGCAGTCAATTCCTCTAATAGAACGCTGTGCGAAAAACTGTCAAATGCCTTACTAAAGTCAAGATAGACAACATCCACAGCCTTACCTTCATCCAACAAACAGGTCACCCTGTCATAGAAGGAGATCAGGTTTGTTAAACAGGATCTGCTCTTCATAAACCCATGCTGACAGGGCCTGATCACCTGGTTGTCCTGCATGTGCTGCATAATGGAACCCAGGATGAGCTGCTCCATCACCTTCCCTGGTATTGAAGTCAAACTAACAGGCCTTTAGTTCCCCAGATCATCCTTCCATCCCTTCTTATATATGGGTGTTATATCGGCTGACCTCCAATCTGTTGGTACATCCCCAGTCAGCCAAGACTGCTGCTAAATCATAGACAGTGGTCTGGTGAGCATCCCTGCCAGCTCTCTCAGCACTCTAGGATGTAACCCATCCAGCCCCATAGATTTATGCACGTTGATGTTGAGGAACATTATCACTATACTTAAGTTCTGAGTGTTCACAATAATCCCTAACATACAGGGCCACTCCATCACCTCTCCTTCCCTGTCTATCTCTCCTAAAGGGCTTGTAGCCATCTACTGTGGCACTCCAGCTGTGTGAGGCATTCCACCATGTTTCTGTGACGGCCACTATGTCACAGACTTTCTGTTTCATCATAACTTCAAGCTCATCCTGTTTGTTGTTCATACTCTGTGCATTAGTATAGATGCACTTCAGATGAGCTAATGGTCCCAGCACCTTTTTGTGAGTGTGGGTCCCATTTCCTACCAGACGCTTCTCAGATGTTTCCCTGACTTCTAAAACATAAACAAATGCCCCTACCTCTTCATTTCTCATTTCATGCCTATCCCTTGTCTCCACTGAGAGGGTAGAGCAAGAGTACTCACTAGCACACCATCCTGTAGGCCCTGGCATGCTTACCTTGGGCTTACTCATAGCAGGTCCAGTTATATCCCCTTCCCCCTTCAAAACTAGTGTAAAGCTCTACCAATGAGCCCTGCTAACTCCAGCCCCAGAATCTTTCTCCCCCCTCTGTGACAGGTGCATCCCATTTGTTGCCAGAAGGCCAGGTATATTGTATATCAACCCATGATCAAAAAACCCAAAAGCCTGACAGTAACACCAATCCCAGAGACATGAATTAATCTGATTACTCTTCCTGATAATTCCCTCATTCATCCCTGCCACTGGAGGGATGGAGGAGAACACAACTTGCACTCCTGATCCCTTAAGCAGATTCCCCAGGGCCCTAAAATTTCCCTTAATTGATTTTGGGCTTCTAGTAGTGACATCATCACTACCCACCTGAAACACCAAAAGCGGATAATAATCTGAAGAATTCACTAGGGTGGGGAGCTTCTCTATCACATCCTTAACTTGTGCCCCAGGGAGACAACAGACTTCCCTATTAAGCAGGTCCAAATGGCATATTGGGCCCTCCGTCCCCCTCAGGAGGGAGTCACCCATAACAATGACTCATCTGGTTTTCTTTCTGGAGCCAGTTTTGATGCTTGGTCTGGGGCGACTTGGTCTTGGTGGTGAACCATCCACCCCTCTATCAGTCAGCTCCTCCTGCAGGGCTCCATACCTGTTCTGCAAGAGGATCTGTAAAGGTAAAGGAGGCCAGGAGGGGATTCGCCTGCCTTCCCAAGCAGGGACCTGCTTCCTTTCCCCACCAAGGTCTTTACTTGATGCACTGATTCAAACTATGTTCTCCTAAGATTTCCTTTGTAATTCAGAGATAACCTTTTGCCGGCAATTTTGGCTTCAGATTTTTGTTCAGTGGAAGTACTTGCTTTCCTCTCCCACTGATGGTCAACAACCACCAAGAGAGTTGTTACTCACTCCTTCCTATAGCACTAGCTTGCAATCCTAACCCTGACATTCCCATGAAAAGTAATCAAAGGTACACTGGAATACTTCCAGAACTCCAAAGTTTTCTGTGCTTTCTGAGTATAGCTGGGAAACACATATCTAACATAATATAGATGCCAAAATACTATGAACAATATAGTAACACTACATAACTCCTCACACCTGTTTCTCATTGTGAATGACTTTGGATGGGTCTTCCCTGTTTCCCTTCCCTAGATTTTGAGAGAATGGAAATAAACTCCACATTTTCCTTTCCTAATACCATGGTTAAAAATTGGTCTACAGTATTTCAGACTAGCATGTTTGCATTTCAAATAAGAGTAATCAAATTTTCATTCAATTTTTATACTTAATCAGGTGACTTCTTGTTAGGGAACATGAATTTTGAAAAGCAGTGTGATCCTAGGCAATTAGCATTAGAGATACATTTCAAGGATATTTCCCCAGTAAAAATGAGGAATTATGAATTATAAATCTGTTACATATTTCTATTAGTGGTCAATTTTAGTGCCTATTTCTTTCTGGATTGCAAGCTAGGCCCTCTGTGTTTACCTCATTATCTTCTCCAGCTATCTACATTCAGTTCTTTATCCTACAGCTTTCTATTCCTTCCTTCCACTTTTTTTTTGGTCAGCCATTTTCTAGCCTTTAGATATTTAAACAAATATTTATGAGGACCTGGATGGGTCTGGAAGATAGAAAAGGCTTTGCATTTCTGCAGTAAAAAAGCCTGTATGGGTCCATTAAATATCTAGACCCTAGTGTAGAGGTTTACATTCTCTAGACTGGTTTCAAGTCAGTGAAATAACAGTACTTTTTTGGCTCTAATATGGATTCCAGCTGTTTTGCTTTACCTTGTTGACAAACAGCAAGATGTATGCACATCGAGCCTGTATGACAAAAAACAGTTTCTTTCTACATCATGATTCTCACCATTTACTCATCTAGCATTAAATTTAAATGCATACGACTAATGATACATCTGTCTGGGAACCATTTGCTTTGGCCTACATGTTTTCAGAAGAAAGAGACAGCAGGCAAATGTCTATCTGCAAATAGGTCCTCCAGCCTCTCTGAAGAGTCTTTCCTAGGAAAAGAGTAGGAAATGAGGTGAATTACAGATTAATCTAATTTCTCTAACTAACACTGAAGCTGCTGGTTTATAATGTGTTCTTAGAACATGTCCTCTCAGATCTGAAGTAGAGAAAGCTGGCAAGTAGGTCTTGGCCAGGAAATTTAGGGTTCCCATGAATATTGCTTAGAGCAAATACATTCTTTGATTGGTTTGATTGCAACTGGAGACATGCCTAACCATAAAAAGCAGCTGTTTTGATGACCCTGTTGAATAAGCACCTCTTTCTAAATCTCATGTAAATATGACCACAGACAAAGAAAATGATCATAGTCCATTAACTTTAGTCCATGTGAATAAATGTGAGGTAGTAACTGATCAAAACCATTTGCATCTGAATTTGAGAAAACAAATTGTAAGTCTGATGTGAGAAAACAAAACACCAGGCTGATCTGTTTATACTCTATTACCTGTTTCACTTGATCCACTACAGCTGGAAAAAAAAAAATTCTGTCTGCAGTAAGTCAGAAGTGACTTTTCTTCTCACTGTTTACTCGCTTTTAATATGTTTCTCCTGGTGCAGTCTTGGAATGTTACTGACTGATTTGGATGATTGCATGACTTCTGCTATTATTTTTCATAGCAGAACTTGAAATCTTATATTTGTCTTCAAGCATGTTATTTCTGCAGTTAACTGGAAAAAAATTAGCATTTAAATGAAGATGTTGTTAAATTCTGTCATGGAGAAAATAATGAGTACTATTAGTAGAAAATATGCACAAATTTTTATTCTGTTGAGACATGATATAGATCTAAATTAGGCTATGTAAACTAGAAGCTGAAGTTATTAAACTCCAGCCCAAACTCAGGGAAACAGAGTTTGTTCTGACTACGTAGGGTGTGACCATTACCCAGAGAGTAATTACTTTCCTATGTGCACTTTGTGTGTGTGTTTGTTGAAATAAACATGAAAATTTTCTGCAGCAACACAGCCATCCCCATTATCTAAGGAAAAAGTATTCTCTTGATAATGCTAACATTTAAATTTCACCTTTAAAAGCAGGAATGGACCTTTCCATTCTACTAGCGGAAGATTTAACTTGTGCCTTAAACTTATGACCTCTATAATTGGCCTTTGCTACCAGACATTCTTAAGATGGATGTGAAAATTATTTTCTTCTAAGGATCTCACAGAGGAACTGGGAAAAAATGAGAAAGAAATCCACAGCAATACTAAGGATGAATCACAAGTAAAATTAAAAGTAACTTTTCATAAAAGCGTATATCTTATTCATTAAAACCTATTCTGAATACACTGTTTCTAGGACTATTAATAATCAGTGGAAAATTTACCATTATCAAGGTAAAAATACCCTAATGTTTCCTCAGCTTTTTAAAATAGGTATTATTAAAGTTCTTGTTAAATGGTTACATATCGAATCAAAGCTTTTTCTAAGTAATTTGATTTATAGTAAAAGCAAAAATATGTAGTGCAGAACAATATTTCATCTTAATTGCACATTCAGATGCACCAAATTTGAACGTCCAGTTAGAAACCTAATTATGTCTAACATACAATCCCAGGTTTAAATAAGTGACCAAAATCCAAGACCATCTTGATTTAGTATTAAAATGCTGGTGTCACTAAATTCAAGCATTTGTTTATGCTCTCAGCTTCATTGATATTAGAAATGCAACTCATGAATAGAGCTTGCAAATGGGAAGATCCTGAAGAAAGCTTCTATAGAGGAAACTCAAGATGTGAATGAAATTCATATGTTCTTTATGAATGTGTCTCCCCAGGTGTTAGTACTATTCAAGTCATTGGTTATAAATTATTGACTTTGTAAGGCAATTATCATATTTAAAACTAGATTTCAGAAGCCATCTGCACAATTTCAATTATTTTGCATAGAAGAGAATCAGATTTTGAAACTCTCTTTAATTTTACATTACTTTAGTGCCACCACTACTGAATACCATTATATCATAACTCACAAACAAAAGATTTAGTCCCTGGAAATTAAGTGTTTGGTCTCGAATTTAAACGATTTCCTCTAAAAGATTCTTCTAAAAAGATTTCCTATAAAGAGAGGAAATTGTTTCTTCTAAAAAGATTTCCTCTAAAAAGATTTCCTCTGAAGATGTTAATTTGCTATGCTTGCACAGCCTTGGCAATGTCTTAAAACAAATTTCTGCCCAAAGATTAAACTGGCAATCCTGTGTTAAAAGGCATTTCTGACAAGGAAATTCACCAGATTGACAGACATTTACAGGAATCTAATGCTACTTAAATACATTAGTAACTGTGCTTGAACAAGCTGACCTATACCAATCTCTGCGTTTTACTCAATCAAAAAAACCTGGATTTGTAGTTTTGGGCCTTGCTTTTTTGGGTTTGATTTTCTGTCTTGGTTTTGTTGCTGTTGTTTTGCCAGATGTCATTCTGTTATTACAGGCTCTTAGTGAGTCAGTTAGAGAAACAAATACCTTTTTCACCTGGTTTATGATTAAACACTCAGGGGATTATTTGTAGACATTAAATTTTTCCTTGATTATATATATGCTGTCAATAGTCATATACTCAACAAAAGTAAAGAAATCTTTATTTACTGTTAATGGTGGAGACAGGATGATTTCTATTGGTTATCTTGTGGATTGTATGAAAGACAACATTTAATCAATAAGCAGTTACATACATCATATAAACATATGCTCTGTCAGGACTGTTAAGCTGAACAAAAGTCCAAGGAAAAGAGTAAAGCAAATAACTCAACAGAAAATTATTACTTTTGGGAAAACAAAACTATGCAATACTAATTGTTTATCTGAAACTGTATCATACAGATCTTACATGTAAGTTTGTCTGTTAGTAGTGTCAAACTTTTGTTTTTCCTAAGGTGAGTGAGGAGAGCCTACTGTGAATTACTGAAACAATTTGTGGAGCCATATCTACCGCTTTCAGGTTTTACTCATCCAGACACACACAATGTTAAAGGAAGCCAAAGCATTACAGAGGTTTCTGTAGCAGCTGACTGAACTACTGGCCTTTTGAGACAAGACTGCAAGTTCATCTTTGCTCGTGGTTTTTCTTTTAATACTGTGGGAGAGAAAATGAAAGGTCTCAAGGGACAGTGAGAGAATCAGATTCTAAATAAATCTGACTCTCTCACTGTCCCTTGAGAAGACCTTTTAACATGTTTTCCAAGTTTTAAACACAATTTCAATATTCAATATTTCAACATTTTTACCTTCTTCCCCTTAGTGTTGAACTGCTCCCCAGTCCCCACCCCTCTTTCTAAAATCATATACCATTTAAGCAGAGAAGTCTGTATATTGTAGGTCAAAGGAAATACTGATTTTCTGTATTGGTCAACTTCATTTAAGTCAATAAGACTCAGAAATTACTAAGCATAGTAATTTATGCGTAGCATTTTTACTGTCATTATACTAAAAATGGCATGAAAGGCTGAACATCCTATAAATAAGGTGCTCCATGCCTTCCCCTGATAAGGTAGAAATAATGATTAAAACCACTGCTTTTCCTAAACATGATAAACAGACAAAAGAAAGGCAAAGACAGACCTACACTATCTATGGATATTATGTTCCCTTGGCTGAGAGTAGGAACTGAAATCCCAAGGAAATCTTAGCACTGAAGACTATTGGAAATAATGTACTTCCATTATTACACTACAAGGATATTCTCTAAATGTCAACGTGGACGACTACCCTCCCTGGGTCACAACAACCCACTGGAAAGTCAAATATAGATTGTGAAAGGCAGTGTACCAGAGCGTTAGGGCACCCCCTTAATGTACCTGGCTCCTGCTTCCCCTATCATTTGGTGACAATAAAAATAAATACCCCCCGACTATCCAGTATAGATTGTAAGCTGTGGACTAGAGCACTGAGATGCCCCCTCAACACACCTGACTTCTACTCCCCTCCTTTTCACCAGGGAACAATAATGATCATCAACTGACCCTCTGATAGTCTGGTATACCTATACTTGGGTTGCCACCCAAAGGAGGGGAATACCAGAACCTTAAAATCTAGCAAGTTTATGACATCCATAACCCGAATACATCACCCAAATTAGGTTAAAATGGGGAAGAACCTGACATAAGTCCATTATCTCAGACCTTATAAATAGTGATCCTAAGAGAGACCCTTTGAGCTCTCTCCTGGATTGCAGTGGGCTGTGACCTGCATCTCTTCTGAGGTGGGATGCCTCTCAGGACCATCTGCCAGAAAGGTTGATATAAGACCTGAGTGAGACAACCTCCTTGAGACTCAACTCCCACTCACTGAGAAATGCCAAAGCATTGTATTTACTCATATCCCTTTTCCAGAGCCACTTCAGCTCAAGAGCACCTGAACAAATCACAGACACTGACTTTCTCTGATTCTGTGTTTTGTATCAACCCACTTGCACAGTACCATTGAAAATTACATTGTTTATTGTAGTCTTCTGAATCAACACTTTTGGCTCACTGTTACTTTTACATCACCTGCCAGTGAATGGTCCTTTGTGTGCTCAACCTACACATGACTGTTCTGCATATGACATATACATTGTCAGTAAAGTGATATTAAAAAGGTTGTAACTTTACCACACTCTTAGAAGAAATGTTAGTTAATGAATTAAAGGAAGGTAAGTATGCAAAATAAGTATAGCTTCCATAAATAGTGCTCACTGAAGAAATGGTTGTAAAGCTTGCATTTAAGTGTTCCTATAAAAAAAAAAAAAAAACCACAATCACACGGATGAATTGTTGGGAAGGCAGTGGTGCTCTTAAAATGTGAGACTGGTCAACAGAAAGTTGTGGCTGAAAGTAAAAACTGAAAGCCACAAGGCAACTAACAGAAGCTAGGAAACACATGTTGGCAAATCTGTGATGTGTACATATGAATTACAGAATTTTGGATGTGCACACTAGTTACATGAATATCCAAAAAATATATTTTTGTAAATACCCAAGGCACCTATATCCTTTATCTTTTAAGCACACTTAATTTTTAGGATCTTGAAATCACACCAAGTATCAGAAGTCTTCATTTTTAAACTGCTCTGTTTTCATACAAGCTTGATGCCAATGATGGTTAATTCTACCCTTTTTCACCAGGAAATCTGTCATATTGCTCACAAGTTTAACAGCATTTTTCATCAAACAAGTTATTGTTTAAAGATTCATTACCAGAAATCTACTGCCTTGCAGGATGCTGTTTTCCCCTCATTTTGTCTTTCAGATGTCAATGGAATGATTTCAACAAGAAGTTAACGTATCCTCGGAATAAAAGCTGACTAGTTGCCTGATTCATTTTCCATATAAATCAATGGAAATTTTTGCATTACACTGTGAGCTACGCCTACTGAAGACTTTTCTTCCGTCTTACTCAGTGTTTCATGATACAAGTCAAGTAGCCTCTTGGTAAAATAGCCAGATCTAGTTAAGGAAGTTTGGAAATGAAGAGGGATCTATATTATTCTAAGTGACATAGGATTTTCTTGAAAGGAGAAAATATAGTCTACATTGGAGTAACAACATATGACAGAACAAGAATGAAACAATGAACAAATGAAAGAAAGACATGTGAATACCTGAATGTTAACTCTACTTCTGTGTGTATCTGTGTGGGTTTGTACGTCTGAAGGAGTTTTTCCTGAAGTAGTAAACTTGACCGTTGCAGTTTGAACTAGGACAGTCTGTATAAAAAGCACAATGTATGTTCTATGTCTACATGACAGTAAACTGTGCCCTCATGCAGTACTCATAGTGAATGTCGGAAAATCTCCAAAATTTACCTGCAAAACAATGTAGATTTTGTTATACTAAAATGCTATTGCAAGCAAAAGCTCTAGTATAAAATATTGGAACATCCAAAATAAATATTCTCTATAATAACATTAATAAACTCTATAACACTATTAAACTATTTAACATACAATATTGCTCCAACCTCAAATGAATTAACTTCATTTTTGTCCGTGAAAACATTTGGTTTCAGGATAATTAAAATCTTAAAGATTTTACATGGCACTTCCTTCAGCTGCAAGGAACCTACTGAAAGTATAAAACATAGAGTGGGAAATATTTTATATTTTCATTCTGGGGGTAAATTACCCTGACCATGATCTGTGAGAGGCCCTGGGCAGTGTGATATGTTCCGTACAGGTGAGAGAGGGGTGCATGAGGAGTCAGGAGAGAATTCACAAAAGCCAATTGTGGATTACTGCAGAAAGTCCTTACAACACTGACTGTCTGGAAAACAAAATGTCCTATGAAACACAATACAGATAAACGCAAATTAATGCACATAGGTTAAAAAAATCCCAGCTTAAACATACACTGCTGTGATATGACCAGTTGGGATATGAAAACATGGGGTTATAATAGGTGATTCTATGAAAACATTAGGCAACAGCTCAGAAGCAGCCAATAAAGGAAATAGGACACCAGGTATTATTAGGAAAGGAATAGAAAACAAAGTGCAGTCTGCTATTGTGCATTCACACCTTGTGCTGTTATGGAAAAAAAAAAAGTGGAAAAAAATGCAGAAAAGCAAGGGTGATTCAAAGTAGGGAAAGAACTTCATACAAAGAGCAACTGAAATGTAGGACTTTTCAGTGTGGTAGACAAACAAAAGAAGGGATGTGCATAGCATTGGTATGGTGAATAGGAAAAGTTTGTTCACAGTCTCTTACAGCAAAATCAGCAAGTAGCAGAGTCAAAAAAACAGAAATAGGTATACTCCTCCCTGCAAGATATGTGTAGATACTAAATGTCATTTTTTTTCTTGCATTAATTAGCCTATGAACTATTATTACATGCAAAGACACTGCCTCTGCCTTGGTGACCTTTTGAAAAATTATTAGAGATTCAGGGAGAGTATTTTGAGAAGCTCTTCAAAGCCTCAAATCATTTCTCTGATTCTGCTCACTTACTTTCAGTAAAGACTCAGATTCAGTATTTACCACTGCTGTTGACAATATATTGGACTAAATGGCCAGTTTTGGTCTGATCTGACCTATCTGTTTTATGTTAATTTGAAGGGAAATAAATAGTGATGCTTTCAATTTTCATTCAGTTCAGGAATTTCAAGGGTAACCTGTTAAACTTGTTTTTGTGCAAAATGCTAGTTGAATGTAGCTCAGGCAGAAACATGTAAATTTATATTTATATGAGGTAAAATACCATTAGCTGTCTAGTTACATTTGTTGCAGGGAGTTTCAGAGTTCCTAGTATAAACTTGTGGAATATGAAAATAAAATTTCTGGCCCAATTTAACTATGTACTTATGAAGTCTCTAATTGAAAAGACAAGCCTTTTAAAGCCAAGTTAGAAAATATCATTAGTGGTGCAGTTTTACTTTAACTGGTCCATCTCCCTGATGACACATCATTAGAGTTTCTGTAAAATGAGGAATGCAGAATGAGACAAAGCTGCAAGAAAAGAAACCGTATCAGATACAAGCACTGAGTTTTCTTACTGTGAAAGGCAAAGTGTCTTAAGGTAGTCATAATAAACTTGATTTTTGAGCTTGCTCCTTAGGATTATATTGACACTTTAAAGATACCATAGAGCCTGTAAGTTAATTCTCCCTCCACAGGGAATGTACATACTGCCGCAACTTTTACATTCCAAAGAATAAGGGCATACTAACAAATGAAAGAAAAATGCAGGGTTATGAAAAAGCTTTTGTTGTCTGAATTTGGTCAGTCTTAAGCAGTCTATTTGGGGTCTCTATTTTAGGCAAATGAAGGATATCCAATAGAAATATAAGAGTTATGAGACTAGGTATGACAAAATTGTTTAAATCATTCCAATTTCTCACTTTAGGTGCTGAATTGGACTCACTGTATTATTTATTTTTGTGTAACAGATGGAATTCTGGTGATCAGTCTGGAAAATATCATTGTGTATCTGGGACCACTCTGTCCTAAGAAACCTTTCACCTTTTGCAAAGGCCATGAGGGTAGAGTTCAACTGCTGAGCTGCTACCTCTCCCTTTCCTTTCATGTATTCATAACACATTATTAACCTTTGTGCTGCTTCTCTATTGCTTGTTCAGCTTCCAAATTCTAAGAGGATGCTGCATACAAAATATCCTTGGACCTTTGATATACCCTTCTAGGCTGACACTACAAATATAGATAAAGGCGGCTTTTTGCACTTCTATGTACCTAGCTACAAAATATACACTTGCCCTTCAACAACTCATTCAGCCAGCTGGAATTCTACTCAGTACGTGACCAAGCATACAGAGTCCTTGTTGAGATTAGCCACCACTGAATTCATGGGCAATAACATTGTAGGAGGCATACCTCGCCAGTCTGACCTATGAGCCATGCCTGAAGAAGGTCTTCTATATCATTAAGTGCTTTATGGTTTTTTTTCCAAAGAAAGAAAAACACACTACCCATTAAAGACAGGAAGCATTCTGCTTCCTTTCTGGAAAATAAAATGGGCAAAACATGGGTAAAGTCTAGACCTTAGCCCAAACTTTCAGTGTTTCAGAAATATAAAATAAGGTGTCTGTTAGCCTAACCTCTACACAGGCTATTTGTGTGAACACCTATCATTGCATTTCGAACACAGATAAAGTCTGTCTCTTTTGATCTTCTTTAACTATGGAATTTAGACAATTAGCTTACACTAGACACCTATTCTCTGATGGCCACATGATTTCATTAAAAGTCTCTGTCACAGGCTTTTGACTTGCATGTTTGAGTTCAGCTACCCTCACAACACACAATTCTACTTTCAAATGAAAAAAAATGAAAAAGAAAGAACCATGTTGTACTATACATAGAGCACAGGTAGTGAAGTATACAACTACAGTACCATCCAGCAATCTACCATGTAACATTTTAAGATCCAAGACATCCAGTTCAATTGCTTTCCAGCTGTGTGAATCACTTAAAAGACCTTATTGTACTATGATAGATTTTTGATGTTGTTGTAATATACATAGATCCTCCCATAATATTACCAATATTTAAAAGGACATTTTCTTCTGTGTTTCATGAGTGTATGCACTTTGCATAGCCTCACATCTTCACTGTTCTCTGAGCTCTGATACATCCAGCAAATTTACCACAGAAGCTGTTGGAAAAATATAAAACACACACAAGACTCTGCTGCCTGTTTCCCCCATCCATGCTGGGTCCTTTTTAGCACTCAAAAACTGCTGTGTAAAGCAAAGAACATCTGTGGGGCTGTTAGATCTGCTCCGTTTCAAAGTTAGTTGGAAAGGTTACTGAGTTATGATTCCCTGTATGTTGGAAGCATTATGGCATAGTCAAAAAAGATATGATCATCACAAGAGAGCACAAGTCATGCATGCCAGCTTTGGTTATGACCCTTTATGGTGAACCGTTTTGAATAGTTTCTGCCTTAGACAATGCAATACACTTGAACCAGTCTTACATACCTACATGTGTAGACACCTACAA